>JAVIWB010000825.1:0-17880 GCA_031893035.1 Dermolepida albohirtum | reverse complement strand
AAACAACGCCTGGCTCAGCCCCACCGGCGAAGGCGATCACCGTTTCGAGGAAGTCCCGTATTGGCTGAAAGGATACGCCAGCCTCGCCTGCACGCTCAACGACCCCGCCATGCTCGCCGAGGCGCAAACATGGTTCGAAGGCGTCTTCGGCAGCCAGCGCCCCGATGGTTATTTCGGCGCGTGGATGGATCGCAAGGGCCTCCCCGATCTCTTCGGCAACATGGTCATGCTCTGGGCGCTCCAGACCTACTACGAGCACTCGCGCGATGAACGTGTCATCACGCTCATGAGAAATTATTTCCGCTGGCAGCTCAACCAGCCGGAAGACAAGTTCCTCAAAACCACTGCTGTTTGGGAAAAACTCCGCGCCGGCGATAACATCCACAGCATCTACTGGCTCTACAATCGCACCGGCGAAAAATGGTTGCTCGACGTCGCCGAAAAAACACACCGCGCCGCCTCCGACTGGCGCCAGGAATGCAGCCTCCCCATCTGGCACAACGTCGATATCGCCCAAGGCTTCCGCGAACCCGCCACTTGGTGGCTCCAAAGCCACGACCCCGCCGACCTCCGCGCCACCTATAACAACCACCACCTCGTCCGCCGCGCCTACGGACAAGTCCCCGGCGGCATGTTCGGCGCCGACGAGCACGCCCGCCAGGGCAGCATCGACCCGCGCCAGTCCACCGAAACCTGCGGCTTCGTCGAACAAATGGCCTCCGATGAACTCCTTCTCCGCATGACCGGCGACACGCTTTGGGCCGACAATTGCGAAGACGTCGCCTTCAACTCCCTCCCCGCCGCCTTCATGCCCGACTACAAATCACTGCGCTATTTCACCTCGCCCAACCAAGTCGTCAGCGACAACAAAACCCACCACCCCGCCATCCATTCCGTCGAGGCGAAACGCGCCGGTTACTTTCTCTACAACCCCACCAGCCACCGCTGCTGCCAGCACAACCACACACAAGGATGGCCCTATTACGCCGAAAACCTCTGGCTCGCCACCTCCGACAACGGACTCGCCGCCGTCTTCTTCTGCGCCTCCACCGTCACCGCCAAAGTTGCCGACGGCGCCGAAGTCACGATTACAGAAACCACGAACTACCCGTTTGAGGAACAGGCCCGCTTCAAAATTTCGTTGAAACAAAAACAGCCCGTCCGTTTCCCACTCTACCTGCGCATCCCCTCCTGGTGCGCCGACGCGCGCCTCTCCATCAATGGCAAACCCACCAGCATCCCGCTCGCTCCATCCACCTACGCCCGCATCGAAAACGACTGGCGCGACGGCGACGAAATCATGCTCGACTTCCCCATGCGGCTCACGATCCGCCAATGGCAGGTCAACCAAAACAGCCTCAGCGTGAACTACGGCCCGCTCACCTTCTCCCTGAAAATCGACGAACAATATAAACAAATCGCCAGCAAATCCGTTGCCATCCGCGAACTCAACCAGACCCAAAAAACGCTCGACTGGACGCAATGGCCCGCGTGGGAAGTCCGCGCCGGCAGCGCATGGAACTACGGCCTGCAATGCGACATCGCAGCCCCCGAAAAATTCCTCACCGTCGTGAAAAAACCTTGGCCTGCCGGCAACTTCCCCTTCACGCAGAAAACCGTGCCCATCGAAATCAAGGCGAAGGGCAAAAAAATCCCCAGTTGGACGCCCGCGGAAACCGGTTTCTGTTCCGTGCTTCCCCTCCATCCCGCGCGACCCGAAGAAGGCCCGGCTGAAGACATCACCCTCATCCCCATGGGCGCCGCAAGACTCCGCATCTCCGCCTTCCCGCCGGTGGAAAACTAGGCAAAGCGTCAATAAAGCGCGCGTCGCAATGCAGGTTGCCAAACTTGCATCATGACATCGAAAGCGGCCATGGCAACGCAACCAACGCATCGACGATATGGTTCCCAAAGGAGACCGGAGCGTTGGCCTTGAGAAGCCTCCGCTGAATTCCAACTTAACTGCGCTTTACAAGCATTGCCTATCCGCAACCCAAATCCCCGGCTGACTCCAATCCAAATTTATAACCCACAAGACCCAATGAAAACCCGCCTCGCCTCATCACTCGCCGCTACACTTTTGCTGGCATCCTTAATGGTCGTCGCACCTGCGAAGAATCACGCGCAAGCACAATCCGTCCCGGCCAATGATGACGACATAGTCGAAATGTCACCCTTCGAGGTAACCGCGCGCGCCGATGACGGCTACGGCGCATCCATGACTGCGTCCGGCTCCCGTGTCGCGGAAAAAATCATCAACCTCCCCTACAAAATTGAAGTCATCACCGCCGAGTTCATGGAAGATTTCGGCTTCACCGACCTCGGCGAGGATTTCGCCTATGCCAGCTCCTTTGGCGGATTCGATCCGGGCAGCGGCCAGATCAACATGCGTGGCACGGGCGTCGGCAAGCAACTGCGCAACGGCTTCCTCCGCATCGGCGTCATCGACCGCGCCAACGTCGAGCGCATCGAAATCATCAAAGGTCCGTCCGCCGCCATTTATGGCGAATCGCTCCCCTCCGGTCTTATCAACATTGTCACCAAAAAGCCAAAATCCAAAAAAACCGCCAAACTCGTCACACGCGCCGGAAGCAACAATCTCTTCCGCGCCGATTTCGAGGCTACCGGTCCAATCACCCGCCAGACAGCTTTCATCATCAACACCTCCTACTCCAAGCAACAATACGACCAGGATTACGCCGCTCTGCGCAGCAGCGTCCTTTCGGCGGCCGTCCAGCACAAATTCACCCCTAACATGAGCCTACTCGTCGAAGGTGAATACATTGACCGCCACTCCGTTCCCACGGCGCCCGTTCCCGTCAAGCGCACGATCCTCTCCGACAATACCCAGCGCAACGACCAACTCGCCACGGAATTGGCCGGCTTCAACTGGTATGGCCCCTATGAGCTGACCTACCGCGACGTCGTCACCCTTGGCGCCACTTTCGAATGGCGCATCAACAAAATTTTCTCCACCCGCGTCGCCGCCAACTGGTCGGAACGCTACGTCGAAGGCCACGGCAACAACGGCAACGGCGGCGTCAACCCCACCTATCATGACATCACCGCCACCAACGCCACCAACCGCGAAAAACTCACCGGCTTTATCCCCGCCTACGGCGAATCCACCGAAAACACCTACGGGATTCAGGCCGATCTTCTCGCCCATTATTGGCTCCTTAACGGCAGGATGGAAAACAAGACCCTCTTCACCTTCGACTTCTCCAACTTCAGCCGCAATGACCCCCGATGGCTTTCCACCGCAGCACTGGCCTCGCCCCTTGGATTCCCTTCCGTCCAGGACCCGCTGAATCCCCACTACTTCTGGCCGGACCCCGAACTTTACCCCGACATCTACTCACTCGACCGCTACAATGAGAATAGCACCGACGTTCTCGGCCTTTTCTTCCGCCACCAAACCGCGCTCTGGGGTGGCCGCTTTATCATTGTCGGCGGCATTCGCTTCGACCGCGTCATGGAAGACCTGCGCAACGAGACCCTCTACCGTCAGGACGGAACCAGTCCGATCAGCATAATCAAACGCTCGGACAACCACTACAGCCCCAACATCGGCATAAATACTGAAGTCACCAAAGGCATTCGCGCCTACGCGAACTACGCCACCTCCTTTTTCGTCCAATCGCAGCAAAACAACGCCCCCAACATCGCCGGCGCCGACATGAGCAACGAACAAAACGAAGGCGGCTTCGGCTTCGACTATGGCTTCAAAGTCGAAACCTTCGGCAACCGCCTCAGGTTCACCCTCGGCGGCTTCTACATTGTCCGCGAAAACGTCCGCGTTACCGACGAGACGGGCAACTACCAGCGCATCGGCCAGATATTCTCCCGCGGACTTGAATTCGACGCCACCCTCCGCATCGACAAACCGGGCTTCACGACAAATATCACCTTCGGCTACGGCTATACCAATGCCAAATACACCAACGCCGGGCGCGACCTCGACATGCTTGGCCGCCAGCTCGCCGGCCAGCCCAAGAACAACGCCTACGTCGCTTGGAACCAAGTTTACAAGAGAGGTTTCCTTAAAGGATTCCGCACCTCAATCGGCGTCACCTACACCGGAAAATCCTATCCTTGGACGGATCGCGGCGGCGTCACGACCACCCTCCCCAACGGCAAGACCTACATCTTCGGCAACACCGGTTACCGCGAAATCCTCATCGACGATTATTTCTCCACCCGCGCCAGCATCGCCTACCAATGGCGCTTTCGCGGCCAGCCCAAGTGGCAGCACGAACTCAGCATGACCTTCGTCAACCTCTTCGATCAGGAGGTGCTCCAACGCAACCGCCAGATGATGGAATCCTTCAACTGGTCCGTCGCCTACTCAATCAAACTCTAACGATCCCCCAACACCGCAAAGAAACGCCAAATCCCATGAAAACTTTCCATCTGCTCCGCTTCGCCAAACACAACGGGATTGCCCTCGGCTGCGCATGCTCGCTCTTGTTCTCCGCGGCATTTGCCCCGATCCTTCGTGCGACCGAATACACGCTGACCTCCACCAGTTCCATCCCCGCGACAGGCGGATTTGCCGCCGGCGACATTTTCAAAATCTCCGGCAGCAGCGGCAGCGTAACGCTCGCCGACGGCAGCATGCTCTCGGTGAACGAATGGGTGGCCGTCGGCGCCTACGATGTGCGAAGCGGCTCCAACATTACCTTCACGCAGGAGGATGCCGTCCCCGACACCTGGGCGCTTCTGCAAAACAGTGCGACCACCGCCCGCGTGTTCCGCTACGAAGCCACCCGCACCTCGCTGAACCTCGAGCGCGTGATATTCGGAGACATTATCTACAACAACACCGGCGGCGCCATCTATGTGGCTTCCTCGGCCGCGACCACGAACCTCACCATCAACGGCGACGTCATCTTCACCAACATCCGCTCCACCAACAACGGCGCGGGCATATCCGTGCAAAACGGCTCGCTCACATTCACCGGCACCGTCATCTTCGACCAGAACCGCGCCGGCTACACGGATTCGACAGGTGTGTTCAGCCTTACCCATAATGGCGGCGCGATTTATTCCGCCGGGGCCACCGCGAGCTGTGTGCTCACCTTCAAAAACAGCGCCTTCTTCTTCAGCAACACCGCCGCCAACAACGGTGGCGCCATCTTCGCCAACACCAGCAGTCCGATTGTCTTCGAAAGGGACGCCACCTTCATCGGAAACACAGTCCTGAGCGGCACCGGCAAGGGCGGCGCCATCATGCTCAACGGCGGCGTCGCCACATTCTCCGGCGACACGCTGCTTGAAAGAAACAAGGCGGTCGGCGACGGCGGCGCCATCTACACGACCAGCGGCGGCAGGATAGTCTTCAACGGGTCCCTGAACACCGTCACCCTGAAGGACAATTTTTCCGGCGCGGCTGGCGGCGCGATCATGGGTGGTGCCATTGATTTCTCGGCAGCCCGATTCTCCCTCTCCGGCAACAGCGCGGTGCTCAACGGCGGCGCGCTTCGCGTGAACAACAAGCTCACCATCAGCAGCGGCATCCTCGACATCACCAACAACCATGCCGGCAATGCGGGTGGCGCTTTCAACGTCGGCTCGCTCGAAATTGCCGCCTCCGGCACCTTCTCCGGCAATATCTCCGGCACCAACGGCGGTGCCATCGTGACTGGCAACGCCAGCATCACCAGCATGGGTGGACTCACATTTGCAAACAACACCGCCGGAAACTACGGCGGCGCGATCTACCTCGGCGGGCAGTCCCAACTCACGCTCAATGCCACCGGCGGCGACATTCTCTTTGAAGGCAACACCAGCGGCGCCGTGATCGACTCCTCCCAACTCGCCACTGGCGGCGGGCTCAGCATTATCACCGCTGGCACAAGCAACGCCATCCACTTTAACGCAGCCACGGGCACGCTCTCGCTGAATGCTGACACCGGCCGGACCATCCGCTTCCACGATGCCATCTCCACAAGCGACACCACCGTGCTCACCGTCAGCAAAACCGGCGCAGGCTCGGTCATTTTCCGCGAAGAAACATCCAGTATTGTCGCCAACACCACCGTCGAGGATGGCACCTTCCAGCTTTCCAACGGCGCGATCTATGGCGCGTCAAACAACACCGGCTCGTTTGAAGTCAAAACCGGTGCCATCCTTTCCATCAACGGCCTGCTCCGCGCCGGCAGCATCACCTTCGCCAGCGGAGCCGTGCTCGAAGTAATCGAAAACGGACTCTTCTCCCTCGACTCCGCTTCCCCTGTCTCCCTTGGCTCGGGCCTCACGCTTGCCGGCTCCGGCACGTTTTCGCTCGGCGCCCCGCTCAACGTCTCGAAAATCCGCGTCGGTGCCGGTACGCCCGCCGCGCAAACACTCACACTCACCGACAACGTAACCCTCGCCGACGGTGGGACAATCGACATTGACCTTTACAGCGGCTCCGGTCTCGACGGCTACGGCCTCAGCGACCGCATCAACCTCGCGGGCGGCACAATCACGCTCGCGGGCAACAACCGCATCGACGTCGGCCTCGTTCAAAGCGGCATCTTCAACCTCGGAAACATCGGCAGCCTCTACGAAAGCCTCACGCTCACCATCAACGGCGAAGTTCCCGCCGCGGTCGGACGCCAGTCCGGCTCGCTCATGCAATCCGGCGCCAATCTCCTCCTCGTCGCCAGCGCCGACATGTCGCGTGAAATGACTTGGACCGGCACCGGCGGCAATGCGACATGGGACCTGCTCAGTGAAAATTGGACCGACTCCGGCGGCGTTACCCGTTTCGGCGGCGGCGACCGCGTCGTCTTCAACAACAGCGGCAACATCGAAATCAATGCCAACGGCGTGAAAGTTTCCGACATGTGGGTCACCGGCGATGCCAGTTACACTTTCACCGGATCGGGCGGCATCACTGCCGATGCCGGCTATGTCCTCGAAGTTGACGGCTCCTCGGCCGTCAGCAATCCCGAGGGAAAACTCGTCAAGCGCGGCACCGGCAACCTCATCTTCAACAACACCGGCGGGAATGTGTTCACCGGCGGCATCGATATCCACGGCGGCGCCATTGCCTTTGATAATCCCAACCAAATTGGCACTGCTGGCGCAAACATCACCTTCGTTGACAGCGGCACACTCGCGCCCACCGCGAGTGACATCACGCTGGGCGGCAATATAGTCGTTGCGGATGGAAAAACCGCGACGTTGCACATCGCATCGACAGACAACACAGGCACATCATTCACCTTCTCGGGAATCGTTACAGGCTCCAACGCCACGCTCGCAAAGACAGGCCCTCGTTTGTTGATCTTTGCCGGTTCGGCCGATGTTGGCACGCTGGAAGTCAATTCCGGAAGGCTGGCGGTCACGGGCAACATCATAGTCTCCACGGCGATCAACATCGCCGAACAAGGCACCTTGGCGCTCCCAAGATCAACCGTCCTCACCACCGGGGGAGGATCCGCCTTCACGATGACAAACAAAGGCATTCTGCAAATTGGCGATGACGGAGTCCGCGGCAACAATTACACCAAAGTCTCCATCAACGGCAACTATGTCTCCGACAATGGCAACGTCCTCCTTGCCATCGGCGCCGATTCCACCGGAAACGTCGTGCTGTGCGACGAACTCAACGTGAACGGCAACGTCACCGGCACCGTGAACATCATCTTCAACCAGCAGACGGCCATCACTGAAAACACCGACTGGAGCAACGCCAGGCCGCTCACCTCCACCGACCCTGCCTCCGTCACCGCCGAAATCAACTGCTCCCCCATCGAACTCACCAACGGCCTGCTTCGCACACTCATTCGCAATCCCGACGGCACATGGACTTACGCCCAAAGCGTCTCCCCCACGCTCCCCCTCCTCCTCGGTGTTGACGCCGCCTCCATCATGATCGGCAAAGCCTCGATGGCATCCCTCAGCCAGCGCCTCGTCACCAACCGCGCGACCGCCCCGCACGCCCTCCAAGCTTGGGTCAACGGTTTCATGACCGACGAACAAATCAAACTCAACTTCTACCGCGGCTCCAAAATCACCACCTACGGCGCCCAAATTGGCGCGGATTGGAGCACCTCCCTCGGCAAAGGCCGACTCACACTCGGCGCATTCTACGACAACGCAACCTCCGACATGAATCAAAACGCCGCCATCTCCCGCAACGCCGGCACCGAAACCAAGTCCACCGGCTACGGCATCTACGGCACCTACGCCATCGGCAACTGGTATGTTGACCTCCTCGCCCGCGCCGGTTCCGAGGACTACGACATCAAAGTCCCCGGCAACCCGACCTTCAGCACCGACGGGGACAGCATTGCCGGCTCCATTGAAATCGGACGCTCCTTCGAAGACATGGGCGGCCACATCTACTGGGAGCCCCAACTCCAGCTCACCTGGCAAAAACACGACATCAACAACGCCACCGATTACTTGGATCGCACCTATGCGATCGACAGCGCCGATTCCCTCGAAGGCCGCTTTGGCATGCGTGTCTGGCTCGAACGCGAACTCAAGCCCGGTTGGAAAATCGTTCCCTACCTCCGCGCCAGCTACCACTATGAATTCAAAGGTGACACCCAAATCGCCGTTGCCGACAGAATCTACACCAACGACCTCGGCGGCAGCAAAGGCACCATCGACATCGGCGCCGTCCTCCAGGTCGGACGCAATTTTGGTCTGAGTGCCAAAGGCGCCTACCACTTCGGTGAACGCACCAAGGGTTTCGCTCTCGATTTCGGCTGCGGCTTCTTTTGGTAAGCGCAAAGCCGTTGTCTCATACTTGCATCAATCCCGCGCCGTCCAATCTGAGGGCAACCTATTCAATATTGTGTTTTCGGATCTATAATTATCTCGCCATTTGTATCAGGCCATATCTTTTCGGGCCAAATGACATCAGATGCGGCCAGGATCGTTTGCTTCGATACCGAGATATTCCCGCAGAATAACACGGTCTTGGACATCGGCGCGGTCGACGATGCAGGACGTTTGTTTCATTCGCCGTCAAAAACGGCATTCGCGGAATTCTTGAAAGGCGTTGCGTTTGTTTGCGGGCACAACATTATTCGTCATGACCTGAAATTCGTGGCCGAATGCATGCCGCCATCCGCAGTGACGGTGGATACGTTGCCGCTCTCGCCATTGCTCTTTCCGCACAAGCCCTGCCATGCCCTGCTCAAGGACGATAAACTGATCTGCGACGAGCTGAACAACCCGGTCAACGATGCGCTCAAAGCGAAGCGATTGCTCGATGACGAACTCGCGGCGTGGGCGACGCTGCCATCGGAACTGCGCGCCATTTTCTCCACGTTGCTTGCGGATCAACCCGGGTTTTGCGGCTTCCTCAAGCATGCAAACGCCACCTCCAATGCCACCGCTCCTGTTTCCGCCGGAACCGATGTCACGGCCAGAACCATTGCCGCTTTTTTTCGTGATATGATTTGCAGGAACGCTCCCCTCGCGGAAATCGCGGCAAAAAACCCGGTCGAACTTGCCTACGCGCTCGCCCTCATTCATCGCGACAATCCCGGCTCCCTCACACCACCGTGGGTGCTGATGCATCATCCTCGCATCGAAATCCTGCTCCGCCAACTGCGGGCGACGCCTTGCTTTTCCGGGTGCCCGTATTGCCTCGAAAAACTGGATCCCCGGCGCGGGCTTAAAAAGTTTTTCGGCTTCGACAGCTTTCGCTCCTACGCGGGCGAACCCTTGCAGGAAAACGCCGCCCGCGCCGCCGTTGAGGGCAAATCTGTGCTCGCCATTTTTCCGACCGGCGGCGGGAAATCCGTCACATTTCAAGTCCCGGCATTGATGGCCGGCGAGGCCGAAAAAGCACTGACCGTTGTCATTTCCCCGCTCCAGTCGCTGATGAAAGACCAAGTGGACAATCTGGCGGCGCGCGGCATCACGCAAGCCGTCGCCATCAGCGGGCTGCTCGACCCCGTCGAGCGCGCCAATGCCATCGAACGCATCGCCGACGGCTCCGCCTGCCTGCTCTACATCGCGCCTGAATCGCTGCGTTCGGCGACGATGGAAAAACTTCTCCTCCAGCGAAACATCGCCCGCTTTGTCATTGATGAGGCGCATTGCTTCTCCTCGTGGGGGCAGGATTTTCGCCCCGATTATTTGTATATCGGCGATTTCATAAAAAATCTTTGCGAGAAAAAACTCCCCGGCCAGACCCGCGATCCAATCCCCGTCTCATGTTTCACCGCCACCGCCAAGCAACGCGTCATCGAGGACATCTGCTCGTATTTCAAGGAAAAGTTGGGACTCGAGCTTGATGTCTTCATCGCCCGCTCCCAGCGCGAAAACCTGCATTACGTCGTGCTCGAGCGCACCGGTGACGACGAAAAATACAACACGGTGCGCGACCTCATCGAGCAACACAAATGCCCGTCCATCATCTACGTTTCGCGAACCCGGCGCGCAGTGGAAATCGCCGGGCGCCTGGCGCGGGACGGCTTCGACGCGCTCCCGTTTCACGGCAAAATGGAGCGCGAGGAAAAGACCGGCAACCAAAACAAATTTCTCTCCGGCGAAGCCCGGATCATGGTGGCGACAACCGCGTTTGGCATGGGCGTTGACAAAAAGGATATCGGACTCGTCATCCACCACGACATTTCCGACTCCATCGAAAATTACGTCCAGGAAGCCGGGCGCGCCGGACGCGACGAAAACATCCGCGCCGAGTGCTACGTCCTCTTCAACGAGGACGACCTCAACAAACACTTCCTCCTCCTCAACCAGACCAAACTCAACCTCGGTGAAATCCAGCAGGTTTGGAGCGCGATAAAAACCATCACAAAAACTCGCCCTAGCGTCCAGCAATCAGCCCTCGAAATCGCGCGCGCCGCCGGTTGGGATGACACCTCGGGCGCAGAAATGGAAACACGCATCATCACCGCCATAACCGCGCTCGAAGAATCCGGTTGCCTGAAACGCAGACAAAACTCGCCCCGCATCTACGCCAGCAGCATCCGCTGCAACTCGATGGTTGAGGCATCGCAGAAAATCGCCGCCTCCCCGCGCTTCGCCAGCGAGACCCAGCGCACCCACGCCCGCCGCATCATGGCCGGCCTCTTCAGCGCGCGCAGCCGCAAAGGCCCGGCGCAGGACGGCGCGGAAAGCCGGGTGGACTATATTTCCGACAACCTCGGCATCGTGCGCGAGGAGGTCATTCGCGTCATCCAGATCCTGCGCGAGGAAAAAATCCTCGATGACCAGAAAGACATGTCCGCGCATTTCGCCCGCAACGAAAGCGAAACCACGGCGCGGCGCATTCTTGCAGAGCATATTGCAATCGAGTGCTTCCTCCAAAAACACATCACCGGGGAAGCCACGGTTCTCAACATCAAGGAACTGAACGAAAAGGCGGAAGCCGCCGGCTGCCGCGCCTGCGACACGAAAAAAATCAACACGCTGCTCAACTATTGGGACATCAAGCACCTCGCGCGGCGGCGATGGGATGGGCGCAACAACGCGCATGTCGCGGCAGTGCTGTCGCCGGATGCGTTTGCCGGCGCCATCAAAAAGCGCGGGGAAATCGCGCGCGCAATCATCGAGCATCTTCACGCAAAAATGGCGGCGGAAAAAAATGCGCAAGAGGGCGCGGAGCCGGGTGCCGAGGCGGTTCCCCGCTCCACCTCCGTCTCCTTTTCCATCCTCGAACTCATCGGGGCCGTGGGCGCTGGCCTTTTCACGATGACGGCAACCGCCGCCGAAATCGAGGACGCGCTCTTTTATCTCTCCCGGATTGGCGCGATGAAAATCGAAGGCGGCTTCATGGTTGTATACAACCGCCTCACCATCGAGCGAAAGGAGCACGATCCCCGCGTCCGTTACAAAAAGGAGGATTACCAAAAACTCTCCGAGTATTATGAGAACCGCGTGCAGCAAATCCACATCATCGGCGAATACGCCAAAAAGATGCTGGAGGATTACACGGGCGCGGTGCAGTTCGTTGACGACTACTTCCGCCTCAATTTCGCATCCTTTCTCGGCAAGTATTTTTCGCATGACCGCCGCCGCGAAATGCGCCGCAACATCACGCCGAAAAAATACCGCCAGCTCTTTGAATCGCTCTCCGAGGCGCAGCGCCGCGTCATTGACGACAAAACCTCGCCGGTGATCGTCGTCGCCGCCGGGCCGGGCAGCGGAAAAACAAAACTCCTCGTCCACAAACTCGCCGCCCTCCTGGTCATGGAGGATGTGAAGCACGAGCAATTGCTGATGCTCACATTCTCAAGGGCGGCGGCGACCGAGTTCAAGACACGCCTCCTCAAACTGGTCGGAAACGCGGCCAACTTCGTCGAAATAAAAACCTTTCATTCCTACTGCTTCGACTTGCTCGGGCGCGTTGGATCACTGGCCAAGACCGACAACATCATCGGCGAGACAGTTGCGAAAATCCGCGCCCGCGATGTCGAGCAGAGCCGCATTACAAAAACCGTGCTCGTCATCGACGAGGCGCAGGACATGTCAGCCGGCGAATTCGAGCTCGTGCGCCTGCTCATGGAACGCAACGAAACCATGCGCATCATCGCAGTCGGCGACGACGACCAGAACATCTACGCATTTCGCGGCTCCGACTCGAAATACTTTGCCAGTTTGCTGAACGAGGAAGGCGCGGCGCGCCACGACTTGCTCACCAACTACCGCGCGCGTCCAAACCTCGTCGCATTTTCAAACCAGTTTGCCCGCACGATCACCGGTCGCATGAAACGCATTCCCGTCTCCGCCAGCGCCACGCAAAACGGTCGCATCTCAATCATCCGCTACGCCACACCACACCTTGCCGAGCCCCTCCTGCGGACCATCCTTGGCACCGACCTCGCCGGCTCGACCGCCGTCCTTACCTACGACAACGCCACCGCTGAAATCATCACCGGCCTGCTCAACCACCACGGCCAGCCCGCGCGCCTCATACAAAGCAACGACGGCTTTTCGCTGGCGGACATTGACGAAGTTCGTTTTTTCCTCCGTCAAATCGCGCCGTTCGTGTCCATTCCCAATGATGAATGGGATGCCGCAAAAAAGAGCCTGCGACGAATCTTTCCAGTGACGAGCCACGCTCTCTCGGTGTGTGAATCACTCATACGCGCATTTGAATCCGCCAACACGTGCTCGCGTTATCGCTCCGATTTCGAGATTTTTGTGCACGAGTCACAACTCGAGGATTTTTGCGATCTGAAATCCCGCGAACTCATCACGGTCTCAACCATGCACAAGGCAAAAGGGCGCGAATTCGACAACGTGTTCCTGCTCCTCTCGCAACCGCCGCGTGGCAATGAGGAGCGCCGGCTGCTCTACGTCGCGCTCACACGCGCCCGCTCACAACTCACCATCCTCACCAGCACCGGCACATTCGACTCAATCCAGGTCGACGCTGTGCAACGGAAAACAGACACCAACGCATGGGGCGAGCCATCCGAGATCACGCTCCACCTCACGCACAAGGACGTGTGGCTCGATTTTTTCGAGCGCGTCCAGGCCCAACTGCAAAACATCCATTCTGGAGACACGCTGCACATGACACCGGCTGCGGACGCCTGCACCGATTTGCTCCCGGAGGCGGGCGGGCGGGTTGTATTGAGATTCTCAAAAAAATTCGCCGAGGAACTGGCGCGCAAAAAAAACTCCGGTTACCTCCCCGTTTCCGCCCGCGTCAACTTTGCCCTTTGGTGGAAAAAAGCGGACACTCCCAATGAAGCGCGTCCGGGCAATGCCTGCAAAATCATCCTCCCCGAGATACTCCTGCGAAAAAAGATTGATTGCTTCGTTGCAACATCGCCCAGCCGATCGAATCCTCCCTCGTGAAAACACCGAAAAACTTGATCGCTCAACGCAAACTGCCGCGCTTTGCGCGGCCTCGCCGGCACCCTTGGGAGACCAGTCTCGCCGCGTTGTTTTGCTGATTCACGCGATGTTCAATCCGAGAACCGCCGATGAACATTTTCGCCCGCACCCTCGCCCACGGCTGGAACACTTGGGACACGCGCAGCGTGCTCTCGCACGTTCTTCTTCCCGAAGCCCTCTCGCTCAAGCTCGCCTTCTGCCACTACGGCATGCTGACCGTCGTTGACGACGCCTCGTTCGGCACAAAAGCCGTCCGCGCCACCGCCGGCGTGAAACTTGCCGAGTCGGAAATCAACGACCGCCGCGTCCGTCTCAGTGCCGGCCCGCACTCGCCCGACGGCGCTTATACAGCCCTGACCGTTGACATCGGAAGTGTCACCATCGACGTGGAAAGCGCCTGCGTCGGCGGGCGTGATCTGGTCATTCTTGTCCGCCCGCGGCAAAACGAACCCAAGCCGCCCTCGCTTATTGTCGAAGGCGCATTTCTTTGGAATACGCCGGGCGGTTTCACCGCGCCGGCCATGCGCATGATCACTGCGCACAATTCAAACAGCTCGTTCGCAATGGATATTATCTGCACCGAGGTGCCCATCCACGATCCTTTTCTGGCGCGACGCTTTCCGAGCTGGGTTCTCCGCCTCAACAAGCCCGCCGGCATTTCTACCGGCAAAGATAGAACCATCGACGAAATCTCCGCCCTCATCGCGGAGGCGCGCGAAAAAGAAAAAGCCGCGCATGTTCGCTACGGCGTGGCTTCCGAACGTCACGCAGCCGCGCAGGCGTGCCTCGCGTGGAACACCGTTTACGAGCCGGCCTTCAAGCGCGTCATCACCACGCCCTCGCGCCAGTGGAATGTCGATCGCCTCGGCTACGGCATTTTTTGCTGGGACAGCTTTTTTCTCGGCTGGCTGCTCGCGCTCGACTCACCCGAACTCGCCCGCAATTGCGTGCGCGAAGCCTTTCGCGAAATGGTTCGCACCCCGGACGGCGACTTCGTCCCTAACGTCGTCAATGGCAGCGGACGCGGCTCGCTCGACCGTTCGCAACCCTGCATCGGTGGCCTCTGCGTGCTCGCCCTGCACGAACTGCACCCCGACAAGGATTTTCTCCGCGAACTTTTCCCGTCGCTCCTCGCATGGAACCGCTGGTGGAATCGCAAACGCAAAAACCGCCTCGGCCTGCTCTCGCCCGGCTCCGATCCCTTTGAGCCGCGCATCGGCGACCTCGCCGAACGCATGCAGCCCAACACACTGCGCGGAGCCAAACTCGAAGGCGGCCCCGACAATGCGCCCATGTGGGACGACGTTCCCTTCGACACGGAAACGCACCTCATGTCGCTCGCCGACGTCGGCCTCAGCGCGCTCTACGCGCTCGATTGCGAAACGCTCTCCATCCTCGCTCGCGAAATAAACCTCGAAGCCGAGGCGCGCGAACTCGACGCACGCTGTGCGGAATACCGCGACAACCTGCAAAAACTCTGGAACGCCCGCGAAGGCATTTTCCAAAACGTCCGCACGGATAACGGTGAATTTGTTCTGCGGACTTCACCCACCTGTTTTTATCCGCTCCTCGCCGGCTGCGTTGCAGACGATCAAGTCACCGCGATGCTCGAATGCCATCTGCTCAACGAAAACGAATACTGGGGAGAGTGGGTGATTCCATCCGTTCCGAAATCAGACCCAGCGTATCCGGAACAGCACTACTGGCGCGGACGCATCTGGGCTCCGCTGAATTTCCTTGTGTATCTCGGCCTCCGCCGCGCCGGACGGGTCGAAGCCGCCTCCGAACTCGCCCGCCGCTCCACGCGCCTCTTCGATGAAAACTGGCGCGAACGCCGCGGCCTTTTCGAAAATTTCTCCGCTATCACCGGCAAAGGCGGCGATGTCGCCCTCTGCGATTCCATGGTTCCCTGGACGGGCCTGCTCGTGCTGATGGAACTCTTCGAAAACAAAACCGTCCCCCTGCCTTCGTTGTTTGCCAAATAGTCGCGCGCTTGTCAGCCTCCCGCCGCGTTGTGTTCGCGCACGGCGTCCACCATCGCGACGATGTTTTCCACGGGCGTGAGCGCCTGGATGTTGTGGATCGCGTTGCAAACAAAGCCGCCGCCGGGCGCAAAGATTCGCAGCCGCTCCAACACCTGTTCGCGCACTTGCGCGGGCGTTCCGAACGGCAGCGTCTTCTGCGTGTCCACACCGCCGCCCCAGAAAACGATGTCCTTGCCGAACTCGTTTTTCAGGCGCCGCGGCTCCATGCCCGCCGCGGAGCATTGCACGGGATTCAAGATGTCAAAGCCCGCCTCGATCATGTTCGGGATGAGCGGCACGATGGCGCCGCAGGAATGCTTGAGCACCTTCCACTTCGTGTTCGCGTGCATCCAGTCATTGAGACGCCTGTAATAGGGCGCATACAATTCATCAAATGTCGCGGGCGAGCAGAACTGCGATTGCTGCGTCCCGAAATCGGTGCCGCACGTGTATATGATATCGATCAAGTTGCCGCCGATTTCCGCGAGCCGCGCGAGATTTTTCAGCGCGACCTCGCACTGCCGCTCAAAGACAGCGTGCACATAAGCGCGACGCTCCACGAGCGAAACATACCACTCGGTGATGTCGCGGATGCCGCGGGGCTTTTTCAACTCGGGCGCGGGGACAATCGCGATATCGCCAAACGCTGATCCGCCCATGTTCACAATAACCGCGCGCGCTCCCTTCGCCGCGCTTGCGAGTTCGCTTTTCCAATGGCTGGTCTCGGCTTCGCCGAACACGGCAAACTCCTCGCAGTTGTCCCGGGGATCGAGCTTGTTTTCGTCAACGGGCTGCTGCCGTGGCACGCTGTCGAAAAAATAACCGCCGTCCGGCATGTGCCCGCTTGGTTCCGCCGTCGTGTCGCCTTCGGGGAAGATGTGCAAATCCCCGTTGCCCTCGCGCCGCGTCCGGAATCCTCCGGGCACGAGCACCGTTTGCCCCCACGGCGTTTCCCACTCGCGCCAGTCGCGATTGGGAAACCCAAACATCGTGCGCAGGGCAAACGCGCCCGCCACATCGGCGCCCATCGCGTCCAGCAGATCGTCATCGAGCCAGCCGAGCATCTGGTAGGGTTCGTGCACTTTCACCGGTTCGTCGGCGAGGCCGTAATGCCGTCGCAGCGCGGCGACGCAACTGGCGTGGATGCCTGTCACCGCCGTGGAACCGAAGTCCAGCGGCACGGGGCCATCCCTGTGATTGATTGCCGAATAAACCTTTTGTCGCGAAGTCGTCCGCATGGGAAATCCTGGGGAAAGTTCACTGTGTTTTCCGCACTGCCGGCTTCTCAAACAAACTGATCGCATAGCCGACAACAAAGACCACCAGCATCGAGAAAAACCCATACCACAAGCTCGCCACGTTTGTGCCGAGCCACAGCCATACTGCGGAGGCGAAGCCGCATAACATTCCGATAAGCGCGCCGCGCGCCGTCACGCGCTTCGTCAGCATGCCCATCAAAAACGTGCCGACGAGACTGCCGCCAAATAAATTCCCGATCAGCAGCGACGCCTCCAAAATATTGCCGAACTTGTCGCCAAAGCACGCCAGCGTCGTCGCGAACGCGCCAAACCCCAGCGTGCACCAGCGTCCCGCGCGCACGCCGGGAACACGCTTCGTCAGGCGGGGCCAGATGTCGGACAAGGTCACTGTCGCCATCGAGTTCAACACCGCGCTGATCGTTGACATCGCCGCCGCGAGAATCGCCGCCACGAGCACGCCTTTCACGCCGTGCGGCAGTTCCTCGATGATAAACTTCGGGAAAATGTCGTTCGGCCCCACGCCGCCGGCCAGCTTTTGCGGATTCACTTGATAAAACGCAAACAGCGCCGCGCCTATGAAAAAGAGAAAAAAGCCGACTGCGGTCGCCGCCAGCATGGATGTGATCATGGCAACGTTGGACTGGCGGATGTTTTTCGTCGTGAGGTAGCGCTGCACCTCCGCCTGATCCACGCCAAACTGGCTCAATGTATATACCGTCCCGCCAAACAATCCTCCGAGAAACGTATAGCGCTCGGAAAAACTTGTGGAAAAA
>JAVIWB010000824.1:0-18356 GCA_031893035.1 Dermolepida albohirtum | reverse complement strand
TTCGAAAAAAAATAGCGGCATTTCTTTTAACTGCCCAAAGTAACAATTAAAAAAAAAAACCGGTGGTTTAAAGCTATAACCACCGGTTTTTTTGCCTTATTTTATATTGCAAGGCGGTTGATGAAGCTGACTTGAACTTCTGCATTATGCAAATACACTGATGCTTATTCGCTCCGTGTAAAGCGCCGTAGGCTTTTCGATGGCAGGGAGTCACTGTGGAAGAATTGCCCTGTCTGTGGACGGCTCTGTTTTACTACCTTGTATCACGACAAGTCAAAAAAATATGACCGACTTATTATAGCCAGTCAAAATTTTCATTAAAAAAAGTTACTCTTTCTGTTTCCGCGTACCGTCTTTGTATTCAAGAGTGTTCGCCCTGCTTACGATAAATCAAGTAGGGCATTTTCTCGTTCAATCAATATTTTGTTCTTATACTATTTTCCTTGCGCCAACGACGTTTGCGGACGTTTTTTGTCCACAGTTTCATTAGAGAATAGTATTATTTCGTCACCCACACATTATTTTCCCATTTTATCGTATATGCCAAAGCGAGCGGCTCCATAGTATCCGTGTTATTCCACAGCATTACTTTTATTGTGTCCGCGTCTCCAACGATGACGGTTAGATTCACATTTGGCGACGTTACCGGTTCTTGTTTCATATTCAACATCTTTCCGCCTTTATAAGCCGCGGCGATCACAAACGCACTCCCTTTCGGATATGGAAACTCAATCGGGTTATCGGTTACAACATCGGTTATTGTGACAATTAACGTGTCGGGTGCAATCTGCGTTTCGATTTTCACGAATTTGTCGTCTGCGCTGTACGAATACGGCGTGACACTGCTAAGTGTTCCCGCGCCGCCGGGGTCAGTCGAAGCGGTATTCGACCACCATAGGTAGGCGCTTGGGAGTGTTGCGGGGGTTTGGTTTTGCCTCAATGCACTGCTCGTTGGCGCGCTTCCGCTTATGGCTGTCACAGTACCGCCGGATATGGATATGGTTGGCGTCACGTTCTGCCCGGTAATACCATAACTGCGCAACCCGGCATTGCCGCCTGCCGCGTTGACTATGCCGCCTTCTATGAAAACATTGGAAAAAGTGATTCCACTGCTGTTTCGAGAGTTGCCGACAACGGCCGCGTTTAAGGTTCCGCTTCCGGTTATCGTGAGAGTTGACCCGAGTGTTTCGGAATAAATGCCGTATGAATAATTCGCATTGGATGCAGGAGCCGACACAAAAGTGTTTATCGTCCCCGCTTCCAGATTGATTGTTAAACTGCCTATTATTCCCAATGCTGCTACCGCCGAAGTTTCCCACACTAAGCCTTTGAGCGTTAGTGTTTTTGTCGCGGAGTCCCACGACCATTTATCATCTTGTTCGGTATATGGGTTTTCGGGGTACAGGTCGCCTGATGTCGGCGAATACGAGCCTGGTGAAAAGTTCCCCGTCATTTACGACGAAAATTAATGACCGCGGTTCCCCGGGCTTTGCGGTTATTCTTGCCGAGGCTCCCGCGTCAAACGCGGTTACCGCCCGAACTCGGAATGTATAGATTATGCCGTTGGTAAGGCTGTCGAATGTATGCCCGGTATTGCTTGATGCCGCCGTCCAAGTCGCGCCGTTATCGCTTGATACCTGATACCCTGTAATCGGGTTGCCGAAATCGCTTGCCCTGGCAGTCCACGACAGCGTGACCCAACCACTGCCCGATGCGGCTGATAATCCTGTAGGCGCGCCGGGGGCAGTGGTGAGCGGCGGCGCTGCGCTGCTTCCGTATTCATAAGCGCCCATGTCAATTATGTTGTTTGCTACGCGGAGATTGCCCGCCAAATCGGCACGGGCGCTATTCAAACCGTTGTTGCCCTTGTCTATGGCGGGACTGCCCGCCGCGAGTGTGACGTCGACGTTTAAGCCTAAAGATTCCGCGTTCTCAATGCAGCCCTCTTGGCTGTTGCCCAGAGAGGCGTAATCAGTCAGTGTGTTTATGAAATACACATCGTCGAGAGTGGCGTTAACGCCGGATAACAGGGTTCCGCCGAACGCTTTGGCAATGATGCAGTTTTGGAATTGCGGGGCTGTGCCCAAGCTGTTTTTGGTGTAATAGAAGATATTGCCATTGTCGGCGGTGTTGCTGCCGGGTAAATGTGCAGTTGGTAAACCTTATGCCGTTGCCGTCGCCGTCGTCATAATATACCGCGCCGCCAAAAGAAGCAGTATTGCCGGTAAAGAGGCAGTTGACCAATGTGGTAGTGGTGTCCGTTTCGTGGTGGACAGAATCGCGCGCCGCCGCGGAAAATCGCCTTGTTGTTGCTGAAAATGCAATCGTTAACAATCAAATTTCCTCTGTCATTTAAAATCGCTCCACCGCCGTATTCGCTTCCATTGGCAAATGTAACCCGGTTAAGCGTAACGCTGCCGGATGAAACATAAAGTATCTGGTAAGCGTTGCCACCCGAAATGGTTATGCCATTGCCATTCAAAGTAAAGTCCTTGGTAATCTGTGGCAGCGCGGAGGTCAGCGTAATGGTTTGCCCCGCGGGCATATCAACATTGATAATATCGCCGCTGCTTCCAGCGTTTACTTGATTGACTGCATAGCGCAGGGTGCCGGGAGTATTGGTATCGACGGCCGAGGTTATGGTATGAACGGCTGTTGATTCATACGCCCCTATGTCAACCGTGCCGTTTGCCACGCGTGGTTTGCCCGCTAAATCGGTCAGGGCGGCAGTGAAACTGTTACTGCCCTTGTCTATGGCGGGACTGTCCGCCGCGAGCGTACCGTCGCTGTTTACACCCAAATCACTTGTGGTCATGATGTTTCCCGTGTTGGCGGGATTGCCGCCAATCGAACCGGCATTGGTCAGCATGTTTTTGAAAACTACATCGTCAATGGTTGCTAAATAGCCTATGTAAAAGTTATTTCCGTTGTCCGCGTTTGCAATGACGCAGTTGAGAAACTGAGGAGCCGTGCCTGAACCCCTTTTGCTGTAATAAAAGATATTGCCGGAGTTAGCGGTATTGTAGTCCATAAAGGTGCAGTTGATGAAAGTAATGCCGTCTCCGCCGCCTCCGTTAAAATGTACCGCGCCGCCTATGTTAGCATTATTGCCTTTAAAGAGACAATTGACCAATGTGGCAGTGGTGTCCGTCCCATCGTGGTCAGAATAAATCGCGCCGCCGCCGTAGCCGGTTTGGTTACCGTCGAAAATGCAATTTGTAACGGTCAGATTGCCTTTGTCGTTGTAAATTGCGCCACCGTAGCTGATGTCGCCGCCATATCCATCGGCAAAGGTGATCCGATCAAGCGTGACATTACTGCGTGATATATCAAGTATCCGGAAAGTATTTCCGGCTGAAACGGTTATGCCGTTGCCGTTTATGGTAATGTTTTTACGAATAGCCGGCAGTGCGGAAGATAGCGTGATAGTCTGCTTACCTATAGCGGGGTCAACGGTGATTGTATTGTCGCCGCTGTAAACATTTGCTTGGGTGATTGCAAAGCGCAGAGTCCCGGGGGTGTTGGCATCGACGGTGGAGTTGACGAAGAATGGGGTGTCTGTGCTTCTGTATTCATAGGCACCCATGTCGATTATGCCGTTTGATACGCGGGCGTTGCCCGCCAAATCAGTCGGGGCGGTGTTAAAGCTGTTGTTGCCGGCGTCTATGGCGGGACTGTTTTCCGCAAGCGTGCCGTCGGTGTTCAGCCCCAAATCGGTTACGCCCACCTTGTTGTTCGTGTTAGCGGCGTTACCTCCCAGCGAGGCGTAATCGGTCAGCGTATTTTTGAATATCACGTCGTTAATGGTGGCGCCATTGCCGGGATCTGAAAACAGTTTTTTTCCGTTGTTTGTGTTGGCAATGACACAGTTGAGGAATTGGGCTACACCGGAGATAATATTGCCGTTGTTCGCAGCGGTGTTGCTGTCCATAAACGTACAGTTAATAAACGTCATGCCCTCACCGGCTGCCGCGCCGCCATCGGGAGCCGTGTTACCCGCAAAGAGGCAGTTGACCAATGTCGCGTGATTGTTGGAGTATATTGCACCACCGGCGACTCCCGCGTAATTATCTTTGAATATGCAATCGTTAACGGTCAGATTGCCTGTGTTATGCAGTAAATCGCACCGCCGGCTATGGGGAAAGCGTTTACGTATCCATTGGCAAATATAAGCCTGTTCAGCGTAACGTCGGCAGTGTATATGTAGAAAATCCGGTAAGCGTTATGACCCGAAATAGTTATGCCGCTGCCATTTAGGGTAAAGCCCTTGGTAATTCGAGGCAGTTCGGAGGTCAGCGTGATGGTCTTCCCCGCGACGGACTCGGCAATATTGATAATATCGCCGCCGCTGCCTAAGTTTACTTGATTGATTGCATAGCGTAGGGTCCCGGGAGTATCGGCATCGTCAATTGAGGTAATTTCGTAAGTTGCCGCGTAAGAGGTGAGCGCCGTTATCGACAGCAAGGCAAATACCATTGCCAGCGTCAGCAATATGGATAATAATTTTTTTGATTTAATTTTCATTTTGAGGTTCCTCCAGTCCGAAACATATGTAAAAATATGATTGACATTACTGCCAGCCCTGTTTTTTCAAGTTACTCTTTCAACTTCCACGCGCCGCCTTTGTATTCAAGTATGTGCGCGTCGTCAAGCGGTTGCATAGCACTCATTCCGTTCCACAGCATTACTTTTATTATGTCCACATTCCCTTTTGTTGCAGCGGTTGCTCCGGCGAACTCTGTAATTGGAGCTACAACTCCATTAGGCGGTATAACCGGCGTTTGCATTTTTAATAATTTGCCGTTTACGTCATACGCCGCGATAATCAAGGTCGCGCCCGCATGATAAGGGAAATCAACCTCTACGCCGTTTACTGTAACACTTATTTCATCTATCGGCCCGTTGGCGTTCTGCGGTTCAAAAACAAAGTTCAAGCCGTCCCATATGCCGGTGAAGCCTGTCACAGCGGAGGTATCCGTCATGTTGTTGTACGAACAGTCCACCCTAATCAATGCGGTTAATCCTGACAAATCAAGCGACATCAATTTATTACTGTAGCAATCCAAAATCGTTAACTTAGTCAGCCCCGTCAGATTGAGAGAGGTCAGTTCATTGCCATAGCAGCAAACAGATTCCAAAGCGTCCAGCCCTGATACGTCCAGCGCTCCAGGTCAGTGACATAGCCTTCTTCAAGACTGAATTGACAAACTGATAACGCGCTTGCCTGCCTGATTCTGCGACCACTGCACACACGTGTCCCAGTCCGCCGGTGTTGCCGCTGAATCGGACGGGTTGGCTCAAATTGCCGGTCTTCAGGCCGTTGTATTCGATGATGGTGTTGATGACGGCGATATCTCCGGTCCATTGTAGCTGAGGGCTATATAAGCCTCCGCTTTTATTTTCAACGGTTCGCAATGCCCGCACCGTCCTCAACGACGACATAAATATCCGGTCCTGCGTTATTGCCGTCAATGGTTATGCCGTGTGCCGCGCCGATGGTAACCCCTTTTGTGATTTGACAGCCCGGATAATAATTTTCTTGATTTAATTTTCATTTTGAGGTTCCTCCAAATTCAAAACATAAGTAACTCTAATAACGACGAAAGCACCCGCGGGCGGGTGCTTTGTTTGAAAGCCGATTTAATTATAACATACTTCACTATAAAAAAGTTAAAAGGTAGTCAAAAACATACAATTCAAACGATAGCCGTTGCCGTATTCATTTGTAATTGTAATCGGGGTATTTTCGGTAATAGAGAGCTTGCCGCGCAATTTTGAAATATGGTCTTTAATTACGCGGGTGTCCGCGTTGGCGGACAATCCCCACGCCGCTTCGTACAGCTCCGTTGCCGATACTTCCCGCCCCTCGTTTTGGACGAGCGTAAAGAGCAGGGCAAATTGTTTGGGCGTAAGTCCCGCGTCCTTGTCGTTCATATACGCCCGCATTGCTAATATATCAAGTTTTAACGCCCCCCGCGTAATGACGCGTTCCGGGGTTTTCGCCGTCAGAGCAAGGCGCACGTCCTCCCGCCGCTTTTGCTCCTTGCGCCACATAACGCCCACGCGGGCGACAAGAATATCCACGTTGTACGGCTTGGGTATATAATCGTCCCCTCCGGCTTCAAGCCCGCTCAAAATATGCTTGTCCTCGTTGCGGCTTGAACAGAAAAGCACAGGCGCGTCGCAAAGGGTTTTCAATTCCGGCAGAAATTCCAAGCCGTTGCCGTCCGGCAGTAAAATGTCAAGCAAAACAATGTCCGGCGACAGGGTTTCTAAAATCTTTCTTGTACCTTGCAATGTTTCCGCGCTCACCGTTTCGTACCCTGCTTTTTTCAGCCATTTTTCGTTTAAGCGGAGTACGTCGGTGTTATCCTCTATCATAAGCACAATCGGCTTGTATTCATTCATAAAATTTTACCCCCGTTCACGGGCAAGCGGAACCATACCGCCGTACCCTTGCCCCGTTCGCTCTCAATGCCGATTTCGCCGCCGTGCGCGTCAATGAGCTTTTTACAGATATACAGCCCTAACCCGCTTCGCCCCGTTACCCGGCTTTCACGCTCAACATACCGCAAAAATACTTGACTTAATACCTCCGGGGCAATGCCCTCGCCCGTGTCGGTCACGCGGATTTCCTGCCAACCGGAAGGTCCGGTCCCACCGTCTATTGCCGACAGGCTTATAGTAATTACGCCCTGTTTGGTATGCAGGGCGGCGTTTGACAAAAGGTTTAATATAACCTGCTCGATAGCGTCCTCGTCGGCGGCAATGTCCGGCAGATTTTCCGGGATTTCGAACACGGCGCGGTTGCCGTTTTCACCCAGTATTCCAAAATTCGCGTCAGCCATTCGGGACAGAAGGGAGGCGAGGGACAGAGGCTTTTTATCCGTTTTCAGCCGTCCGGCCTCTATCGCCGTTACATCCAAAAGCTGGCTCACCATACGTTTAAGACGTACCCCCTCGGCGTATATGCGGTTTTGGTTAAACTCCATTTCCGACACGTTCAAGGGTTCCTCCCGCAATTCGTTTAAGGTGTCAAAAGCGTAATTACTCATAACGGTCAGCGGGGTTTTAAGTTCGTGGGATATGTTTTGCAAAAATTCGGTTTTCATTCGGTTAAGCCCTAAAAGCGCGTCGTTTGCTTTTTCAAGCTCCTTTTGCTTTTGGTCGTATATTTTAATATGACGGGTTATCGCTATGACAAGCACAGCAGACGAAAGCAGACACCCGACAATAATATCCGACGCTAAATCTGTTTCCGTAGGAAAACGGCTTATTGTTTCCGGGCGAAAATACGCAATCGCAAAACAACCGAGATACACCGCAAATTCTAAAATGGTAAAAACCGTTCGCCGCCGCCCCTCTAACATAAGGACGGTAAACACGACGGCGAAAACAAAAAAGCACGGCATACTGCTGTTATACCCGCCGCCCTCGAAAAACAGGACGGGGAAAATTACGAGGAATACCAGTATTACGGTAACGAGAAAAAAGGCTTTGAACGCACCCGTGCGGTTGGCGATATAAATAATCACAACAGCCGCAATCGCCGCGCCAAAGTTGCCGGCTACATTCCATATACTTGTAAAATTGAATATAGAAAACACACCGAAAAATAAACCAAGCGCGCAACCGAGGAAACCGAGCGAGTTAAAAATCTGCGCCCGGAAGTCAAGGCTTTCATTGAAGTATTTATTTTTTATCCGCACTATAATCTTTTTCATATAACCACCGTATTTATTATACTGCATATTCCGTGAAATTTCAAGAAAAATGGCGCGATGAATTTACGATGACTATGGCTTCTCTTCGCGCAATTGAATGTTGCAGACATAACCCTCCTCACCCAAATACACGTGAATCGGAGTGTAGGTGTCGACGCCCATGCATAATATAATTTGAGCAGGGCGGTTATATCCCTGCGCCTTGTATATGTATTGAACGAAAACTCAAAATCTTGCAATGAACTTTATGCAATAAGCATAATTATGTTAAAACGAGGCTCACCCAAAAGAAAAAACGGGTGCACCTCGTATTTTTTACCTTTCAGTTTATATTGCAAGGTGGTTCAAAAGGATTACGCTATCTTCTGCATTATGAAAATAACCTAATCCCAATAAACGCAAATAGGCTGCCGGACAATGTCTCGGGCAGCCTATTCGTCACATAGATGAACTACTTCTGCTTCCAATAACCTATGCAGCATTGCTGCGACTTCGGCTCTTGTGGCACTGCCCTGCGGGTCAATTATATTATTACCTTTGCCGTTTATAATGCCGAGTTTGTTCAGTACCTGCACCGCGTTCTTCGCGTAAGGCGCGATTTCGTCTTCATCCGCAAATACTCTGTATTCCTCGGTCACGGTGTAGTCCGCGCCGATAAATTCCAAATACCTCATGAGTATGACCGCCATATCCTGACGGGTTATTTCCGCGTCCGGCGCGAACAGACCGCCGCCGATGCCGTTCACAATCCCATTCGCCGCCGCCCACGCCACAGCTTCAGAATACCACTTGCCGCTTTCCACATCGGTAAACGGTGTACCGCTTGCGTTAGGACATCCCGCCATTCGCCACAGCACTGTTACAAGCATTGCTCTTGTCATAGCTGTTTGCGGACTGAATGTGTTTGCGCTTGTTCCGTTGAATAGTCCGTTTACATAAACATATTCCACATCACCGTAGAACCAGTCGGTTTCAAATACATCAACAAACGGATTAAGCCATTTTACTGTACCGTTCGGCAGGATTGAATAGCCGCCCTTTACCGTCCGCGTCGTTCCGTCCGGTTTTGTGACAGTCGCTTCGCCGCCTTCGGGAATTGTGATTGTACCGTCGCCGTCAATGACCGTTCCGCCGGGGACATCTATCTTTGTGCCGTCCTCGGTTTCAATCGTACCGCCCTCCGGCAAGGTGTTCGTTCCATCGCCGTTGTCAACCGGATCTCCGCCCTCCGATGTGGTTATTTTCGGATATTCCGACGTGGGCGCTTTGCCTTTTGTCCATTTTGCGTAGATGGTAATATTGGCCGTTATGCCTTTGTTAAAGTCATATCCCGTTGTCAACTCTTTATCCGCGTACCAACCCGCAAAGATATAACCGTCTTTTGCCGGGTCGGCGGGTTTTGTGGCTTTGCCGTCCGATGCCACAGACTGGCTTTGTATTGTACTGCCGCTGTTCGTATTAAACGTCACGGTATAGTAGGTCATACCGATGCTCACTCCGCCGGAACGGCGGTTTATCGTGATTAAAGCTTGCCTCTGCTGTTATGCCTTGAACGTTCGCTGTTACGATAACCGCGCCCGATGTGTTGTTCGCCGTAATCGCGGCGGACACGGCGACGCCATTTGCGTCCGTGAGGGCTGTGTTATCACCGCCGGCAAAGGTCACGCTTGCGCCGGATGCGGGGGCCGTAAATGTTACGGTTACATTCGCAGCGGGATTTCCGAACTCGTCCTTCACGATAACGCTGAGCGGCTTGGCAAATGCTTCGCCGGTATAAACGCTCTGTCCGCCGCCGTCCTGTACCGATATAGTATAAGGCGCCGCTGCCAGCACCGCCGCCGCTGTTGATGTAGCGTTCAAGGAAGGGTTCGCCATATCCGTTACGGTCACGGTCTGATTTCCCGCCGTCTTAAAGGTAAGCCCGAAGGAGCCTGTTCCGTTTGTAAGGCTATCATCAAACGAGGTCAGTTGTCCGTCTGTTGATGTAAAACGCAAAGCGCCGTTATATCCCGCCGCGATGTTGCCAAACTCGTCAAATGCCGTCACCGTAAAGCTAACCGCGTTCCCTGCAACAATAACAGTCGATGCAGGGATGATGCTTACGCTTACCGCTGTGTTCGCAGCGACTGCCGTTTCATTTGATGTGCCGGTGACAGAGCCGTCCGTTACCGTCACGGTCTGATCTCCCGCCGTTTTGTATGTCACGCTTGCGGTCGCCACGCCATTTGCTAAGGTCACGAGCGATACAAACTCCGCCTGATTGTCGGTTGACGTAAGCGCCGGTGAGCCGTTATAGCTTGTTGCGGTATTGCCGTATGCGTCCTTTGCGGTTATGGTGACGCTGATCTGCGTTCCCGCAACCGTATTCGCCGGCGACAAAACCGCAAAGCTGCTTGCCACCGCCGGGCTTACCGCCACACTTGCCGTATTTGTGATTGTGCTTGCCGCCGTATCAGTCGCCGTGACCGTTTGGTTTCCGGCTGTTTTGAGGGTTACGGTAAACGTCCCCTCGCCGTTTTCAAGCGTACTGTCTGCGGGTAATACTGCGATCCCATCGCTGGAGGTTATCGCAACCGTTCCTGTGTAAGAGGTATCAACATTTCCATGCTCGTCCTTTGCCGTTACCGTCACTGTAAATTCTGTTCCGGCGGTTGCTGCCGCGGTTGCTGAAACCTCCAATACCGTTCCGCTGCCCGGCGCAACACTGACTGTTCCCGAAACGCCGGTAATAGAGCCTGTGACCGTATCAGTGGCGGTAATGGTCTGATTTCCCGCCGTTTTCAAGGTTGCGGTAAAGGAACCTGTGCCACCCGTCAGCGTTGTATCGCCATTTAATTCCGCCTGATTGTCCGTTGATGTAAATTGAATTGTTCCGGCGTAATTTGTATCAATATTGTCAAATTGGTCAAGCGCCGTTACCGTCACGGTAAATCCGCTTCCGGCTGCCGCGCTTCCCGGCGCGGACACGGTGAAATGCGTCGCCGAAGCCGCCGAAACCGTTACGTCTGCGGTTGTCGTAATGGTGGACGTCACCGTATCGGTTGCCGTGATTCTTTCCACCCCTGCCGTTTTCATCGTGGCACTGAACGTCTTAGTTCCGTTATCACCCGCCATAAAGGCATAGTCTGCCGGGAGCTCCGCCTGACCGTCTGTGGAGGTAATTTGAACCGTGCCTGTATAGCCGGTTGCGGTGTTGCCGTATTGATCCTTTACGGTTACCGTCACGTTAAAGGGCGTACCCGCCGTCGCTGTGAGCGGCGCTGTCATGGTGATATTACTTGCGGTCGCGTGAGCCACGGTGATTGTGCCGGTCGAACCCGTCAATGCTGCTGTGCCTGCAGCGGTAATGGTCTGATTTCCCGCCGTTTTTAGGGCAACTTCGTTAAAAGTACCCACCCCGGCTGTCAACGCTATGTCAGCGGGCAATTCCGCTTGAGCGTCGCTGGAGGTCAGGTGAACAGTGCCGGTGTAGCTTGTGGCGGTATTGCCGAACGCGTCCTTCGCGGTGACGGTAAGGTTGAATGCAAGCCCCGCCGTGGTGTTCGCGGGCGCGCCGGTAATCACTAATCTATCGCCTGTCGCCGCCGAGACAGTGAACGATACGGATGTCGCTCCGCCTGTTCCCGCTGCTGTGGCTGAAATGGTGTAGCTTCCGGCTATGTTGATTTTGATGTTGTCAAAGGTCACTACACCGCTTGCGTTGCTGATTTGTGTGTAGGTTCCGGCGTCAAAGCTGCCGGAGGACAGAGAAATCGTTACCGAAACGCCCGACACAGGATTTGCGCTTGCGTCGGTCACTTTGAGCGTAAAGACTGCCATTGTACTGCCCGCGGCAACACTTTGCGGCTGTGTGTCAAACGCAAGATGTCCCGCGCCGCCCGCGCCGACGGTCACGCCGCCTGATGTGCCTGTGACGGAGGACGTCACCGTATCGGTTGCGGTCACGGTCTGATTTCCCATCGTTTTCATCGTGGCACTGAACGTCTTCGTTCCGTTATCACCCGCGATAAAGGTATAGTCCGCCGGTAATACCGCCTGACCGTCTGTGGAGGTAAAGCGAACCGTGCCTGTGTAATCTGTCACGATATTATCAAACGGGTCATAAGCGGTTACCGTCACATGAAACGCTGCTCCCGCCGTTGCCGTTCCCGGCGCGGATACTGATAAGCGCCGGCCGCCGCCGCTTTTACCGTCACATTGGCAGCGTCTGTAAGGCTTGCGTTTACCATATCGGCTGCGGTCACGCTTTGGCCGCCCGCCGTTTTGAAGGTTATACCGAATGTGCCTGTTCCGTTTGTGAGTGTGGTATCGGCCGGCACGGATAACTGTCCGTCTGTGGTCGTAAAGTGAAGCGTTCCGTGTATCCGGCTGCAACATTGCCGAACGTGTCAAGGGCTTTCACCGTCATACTGACCGGGTTTCCCGCAATGAGATTGCTTGACGCCATTGATACTGATATACTTACCGCCGTGTTCGCAGCGACCGTCGTTTCATTTGATGTGCCGGTAACAGAGCCGTCCTTTACCGTCACGGTCTGATCTCCCGCCGTTTTGTATGTCACGCTTGCGGTTGTACGCCATTTGCTAAGGTCACGGGCGATGCATCGCCGCCGATTGTCGGTTGACGTAAGCGCCGGTGAGCCGTTATAGCCTGCCGCGGTATTGCCGTATGCGTCCTTTGCGGTTATGGAGACGCTGATTTGCGTTCCCGCTACCGTATTCGCCGGAGCCGAAACCGCAAAGCTGCTTGCCGCCGCCGGGCTTACCGCCGCGCTTGCCGTGGTTGTGATTGTGCTGTTGCCTGTATCGGTTGCGGTCACCGTTTTGTTTCCGGCTGTTTTGAGGGTCATTTCAAATGCTCCCACGCCGTTCGTAAGCGTTTTACTTACGGGCAATACCGCCGCACTATCGGAGGAGGTGATAGCAACCGCCGCCGGCATAGGCGGTTGCCGTATTGCCGTTTGAATCCTTCGCCGTTACCGTCACCGTGAAGGACGTTCCTGCCGTTGTATTTGCCGGAGCCGAAATCTCCAATACCGTTCCGCTGCCCGGCGCAACACTGACTGTTCCCGAAACGCCGGCAATAGAGCTTGTGACCGTATCGGTGGCGGTAATGGTCTGATTTCCCGCCGTTTTCAAGGTTGCGGTAAAGGAGCCTGTGCCGCTTGTCAGTGTTGTATCGCCATTCAATACCGCCTGATTGTCCGTGGATGTAAAGTGAACCATTCCGGCGTAATTTGTATCAGTATTACCAAATAGGTCAAGCGCTGTGACCGTCACGGTAAATCCGTTTCCGGCTGTCGCACTTCCCGCGCGGACACGGTGAAACGCGTCGCCGAAGCCGCCGAAACCGTTATGTTTGCGGTTGCCGTAATGGTGGCCGTCACCGTATCGGTGGCCGTGATTGTTTTTGCGCCCGCTGTTTTGAGAGTGACGGGGAGCGTATACCGTTTGTCAAAACCGTATCAGCAGGGAGAACAGCCGCCGTGTCGTTGGATGCAAAGCCGACCGTGCCGGTATAGCCGGCTGCGGTGTTGCCGTATGGATCCTTCGCGGTGATGGTTACAGTAAACTCCGTACCCGCCGTTGCGGTTCCCGCCGCGGTCAGAGTGAACGCACTCGCCGCCGCGTGACCGACCGAAACTGTGCCGGTGGTTCCCTTGAACGCGGCGTTTACCGTATCGGACGGTGGCCGTTTGATTTCCGGCTGTTTTCAGGGTGACGCTAAATGTCCCCACGCCGTTTGTCAGCGTACCGTTTGCGGGCAATGCCGCCTGAAGGTCTGACGAGGTAATTTGAACCGTGCCGGTATAACCTGTCGCCGTGTTGCCGTATTGATCCTTCGCGGTGACGGTCACAGTAAACGCCGTCCCCGCCGTCACGTCTGCCGGTGCTTCGGTGACGGTGAAATACTTGCCCGTCGCCGCCGATATGGTGAATGAGCTTGATTCAATGTCGCTTACTCCCGCCGCGGACGCGGTGATGGTATATGTCGCCGCCGTATTGATTTTGATGCCGCTGAATGTGGCAATGCCGTCCCCGCCGGTAGTTTGCGTAAGCGTCCCGCTGCTGATAGTCCCGCCTTGCAGGGCAATCGTGACCGAAACGTTCGCCATGGGCAGACTGTCTGTGCCGGTGGCTATCACTTTAAAGTCTGTCATGGCTTCGCCCGCTACCGCGTTTTGCGGCTGGACGTTAAAGGCAATATCACTCAATGTCGGCGCGGGCGGTCGCCGGGAAGGTATAGCTGAAGGTCAGCTTGCCGTCCGTGCCAACGGCGCTTGCGGCGGCGTCACCGTTCACCCGGCCCACAGCGTTTGCGGGGAAGGCATATCCCGTCCTGGGCGTCAGGGTGACGGTCGCGGTGTAGGCTGTTTTGTAGCCGAACGTTCCGCCGCCGTGATTCCATGAAACCGTGCCGGTGTATTCGCTTGTTCCGGTGATGACCGTCTGCGGCGTTTCGACCCTGAACAGGGGCGGTGACTGCCACATCCACCGGAGATGTGATGGGAACGGTCTGGAACTCATACGCGCCGATGTCAATGGTACGAACAAACCGCGGATTGCCCAGAATGTCTTTGTTTCCGGCTGCCGCGGGATAAAGCGCATCGCTCCCCGCGTCAATCAACGCGCTGCCTGATTTTAGGGCCCGATAGTCGCCGCCCGCCGCATTTGTAAAGAGGTTTTCGGCGGTGTAGCCTGCACATGGTTCCATCAGCTTTGTGGCGCCCGGATTCAACCCCTGCACAAGGCAGTTATAATAGGTGGGATTGCTGTTGCTGTTGTTGGATACCGAATTAACCGCGCCGCCGGATTTAGTGTTGCCCCAAATTACGGTATTTTTCAATACGGGGCTGCTGCTGTTGGTATTGTACATTGCGCCGCCGTTGCTGGTTGCCGTATTGCCGCTTAGGGTGCAGTTTGTGACGGTGGGGTTGCTGTTGTTGTAGTTATACATGCCGCCGCCGCTGCTTGCCGTATTGCCGCTTAGGGTGCAGCTTGTGACGGTGGGATTGCTACATAGTTATTTCCCATACCGCCGCCGACATTGCTTGCCGAATTGCCGCTGATGGTACAGTTTGTGACGGTGGGGCTGCTGTTATAGTAGTTATACATGCCGCCGCCGCCGCTGCTTGCCGAATTGCCGCTTAGGGTGCAGTTAGTGACGGTGGGGCTGCTGCTCAGGATCGTAGCCGCCGCCGTCGGTTGCCGAATTGCCGCTCCAGGGCCTTGTGACAGCGGGGCTGCTGTTTTCAATTAAGGACGTGATGCTTTTTATAAATGGGCCAACCGCCTATGGTAATACTGTTGATGTTATCATTCGCGTTGCCGCCGGTTATGGTAAAGCCGTCCAAAACAGCCGCCGCCGTGCAGTTTACGAGATCACCACATGGTAGGCGTTGTCGGTGTTAACACCCTCCGTACCGATATCACCGGATAGAATGGTTTTGTTGGCGGCAACATTCCGTTCCGCAATTGCGGTCTCTGTTCGCGGCAAAGCCGCCGTAGATTTTCACTCCGTCCCGAAGCACAAATGCCATGTCCCGGTGAGTCGTGCCGTCACCTGCTTTTTGGCAGTTTGTATGCCCGCCGCCACCCAGACCTCGCCGCCGGACGCTACATTGTTAATCGCCCACTCGAATGTCGCTGTGGCGTTGTTTCCAGCTTGTGCCATCGCCTGTGCCCGTCGCAACGGGTTTGACGTAAGCATTAGGCAGTGGCGTTGTCTCCGGGTTGATGACACCGATTGTAAAGGCTTTTGTAGCCGAACCCGAACTAAGTGTAATGGTAAAATCGCCGACGACGCTTCCCGCTGTAACAATAAAAGACGCTTCACCATTCGTGTCTGTATCGTGCTGCTTATTGTATCGCGTTTGCGACAGGAGATACCGATGCCGTAATAGCGGTCGATGGGATCACGTTATTCCACTGATCCTTCAACACAAGCGATCGATTTGACGTATCACATTAAGCGATGATGGCGGCGGTGTAGTGGCGGCAATACTGTTTGGACTGCCATATGCAGTGACAGTTAAATCGTAATAAGCAGTACATGGTATACCGTTTACTGTTCCTGCGAAATTTAATCTTGTAGTGCCAGTATTTGTAAACTTGAGATTATAAAATGTTCCTCCGCTACTGTTGGCGGATGTCGTAATGGTGAAAGAATCTGCGCTAAGCCCTAAATCAGGATTACTACTTACGGTCACTGATTCCGAGTAATATATAGGACTATCCTGCGCTCTTACTGTTATATTAAAAGGCTGATTTATTACCACTTGATTGCCGGATACTCCACTTATGACAACCAGCGCTGACATAGCATATGTTGTAATGGGAAACTGGCACATTAATAACAAGCAAATGTGATTAAAGTTTATACGCGTAGTTATTTTTTTCACTTTAATCCACCATCCTCACTATTATTTAGGCGGTTGACACCGTCAAAGAAATTCTCGTCTATGTACTTAATGTCACTCGCCGCGCTTGCCGTCAGCGTAAACGCCGGGACAAGCGTAAATACCATTGCCAAGGTTAATAATAGTGATAAAACCCTTTTTGTTTTCATTTTGTTTGTCCCCCTGTTTGATTAGAATTCACAATGCACAATTCACAATGCACAATTTTTGTTTTCATTTTACCATTTAAAGCAACAAAAAAGCTCTCGATTACCAAATTGTAACCGAGAACCTGAATATTTTTTTGTTAATTTATTTTTTTGCGTCATATATTTATAACCGAATTTATAGTATTATATATTTATATCGAATTTCCTTTCCTCCATTCCAATTGAAAGCCGGCTGTCCCCGTCCATTTTCAGCTTGTCGCGAAGCCCCGCGATACGCACCTTCACCGTTCTCGTATCGTCGTTCGCGTCCAGCCCCCACACCGCCTCGTACAGTTCCTCCGCCGTGAACCGCTTGCCGATGTTTTTTAAGAAAAACGACAGCAGGCCGTATTCCTTCGGTGAAAGCATCGCGTCCGCACCGTCAATGTACGCCCTTTGCGCGACCGTATCAACTGTGAGCGGGCCATGCGTTATCCGGCTTGGCAGGTTCTTCTGATAAACATTGCAGCGGCGCAGCAGCCCCGCGGCGCGGGCGGCAAGTTCGGCTATGTTGTACGGCTTCACCATATAATCATCGCCGCCGGATAAAATCCCCTTAATTCTCTCATGATCTTCCTTTAGCGCGGACAGAAAAAGAATGGGAACGGTGCTTGTCTCCCTCAGCCTTTTGCAGAAATCAAGCCCTGAGCCGTCCGGCAGCAGAATATCCAGCATAAGAAGGTCAAAAGAGCGTTCCGACATATGTGTCTCCGCTTCCGCAATGCTTTCAGCCGTCAGCACCTCGTAACCCTCCAGGTGCAGATATCGGGCGTTGGCGGTGAGAATGTCCCGGTTGTCCTCCACGATTAAGATTGTGTGTTTCATTGCGCCGCCTCCTGACCGTCGTCTATTTTCAGGGTGAAGGTCACGGTCGTGCCTTCCCCAATTTTGCTTTTTATACTAATCGTACCGCCGTGGGCATCAATAATCTGCTTGCAGATATACAGCCCCAGCCCGGTTGATTTTACCGCGCTATCGCAGATATAGAACCGCTCAAAAACATGATTCAAGTGTTTTTCTTCTATTCCCGCGCCGGTATCCGAAACGGAAACCTGAACCATGCCGTTATTTGCAATGTTTGCGCTTATTGTAACGACGCCGCGGCTTGTATGCTTGTTCGCGTTGGACAGCAGATTCAAAAGCACCTGATAGATTTTACCGGCGTCGGCAAGCACAGGGGGAAGCCCCGGTTCAAGCCGGGTATGTATTTCGTTTTCGTTTTGCGCAAGCTGCGGCTTCATGGTATCGGCGGCATTTCTGATGATGGCAACCATGTCCGCTCCGCTCATTTGCAGCTTGTTTTCCTCCATGCGTGACAGGTCTAACAGACCCTCCACCATATCAGCCAGCCGCATGGCCTCGCCGGAAATAAGTGTAAGGCTTGGCTCCACGCCGCCTAAGTCCGTGCCAACCGAAAGCTCCTTGCCGACAAGCTGGGCGTGAGTCGACATGACGGCCAAAGGCGTTTTCATTTCGTGGGATATCGTATTGAAAAATTCTGTCCTTACGTTATACAAGCTGTCAAGCATAGCGTTCTGCTCGTTTAGTTCCCGTTCGCTCTGTCGGGAAAGATCAAGCTGCCTTTCTGTTCTGGCAAAGCCAATGGTCAGACTTATCGCGCCGATAAAGGCGACGATCAGCGTCGTCAGGGGTACGGCGATCACCATGTCGCCCATATAGCCCCGCTGCTCTATCCACCATGCCGCCGCCATCATCATCATAGAAGCGACCACCAGCAGATGCTCCGGTTTGCGAAGCTCTTTATTGCGTATGGCAGTTACCGCCAGGCATATAGCGCCAGCCGCGATATATATGGTCAGCAGTTCACGCATGGTTTTTGTATAATGCGTGTAAATGGTGGACGGGAAAATGGCGTATACCGCTATGGAGCCTACAAAGAAAATATATAAACGCATGATTGTGATTTTGCACAAAATTTTCGGGGGAAAATGTAGGGCAAGGGCTCTGCTCTTGCCGAAAACCGTAAATTTTAACCCAAAACCGGCAAGAGCAGAGCCCTTGCCC
>JAVIWB010000823.1:0-18196 GCA_031893035.1 Dermolepida albohirtum | reverse complement strand
CCTGGATGTTAACGATTTTGGACATGATAGCCTACATAATTCTATTATTAAATAGTATAGTTTTATTTTAGGTAGAATGAAGCTTAGAAGAATTAATCTCTTAAAATGATTTATAAATCTGGCTATAGAAGCATTATAGCAAACTATCGCCCTATTAATATTCTTTGTTCCATACGAAATGCATTTGAGTCGCGTATAGCGGATTATTTGTATGGGGTTTTCAAAAATATAATTATAGATTACCATTTTGCCTTTCAGGCTAAAAAATCAACTGAATTAAACCTTTTGTGCTATTAGTGATTTTCTGTCGACGGCCTTGGAGGCAGGGGAACAGTAGATTCCATCTACAGAGTATTCAATAGTGTTAATTATAGAGTGGATGAGAAATTATTTGTTGAATTGTAGGAAGATGGCTAGAGTTTGTAATTCTGTCTCTATGAAGGTTATTGTTGAGTCAGGGGTTGACTCAGTGACAGTTAAAGCCTAAAATTCAAGGGCATTTAAAAACTACCATTCCCATTGAGAACTATTCAAATAATATCCCTGGTTATTAGGTTTGTTCCTTAAAATAAGTAAATCAAGTGGGACAATTTTCCACAAGCAATAACTTGACAGAAAAGTACCTTAATGAAGCCAGCCACTGAACATCGCAGAACTAACCAATCATAGTAAAAAAATCATTATTTTGTTCCACTTAAGCTTTAATCAGTGGATGTACCAGAATTTTGTTCTGTCTTATGTAGAAGAGAACATTTCTAAAACTTTAAAGAACATTAATTTAAAGCATGCCATTTTTGTCAACTAGTTCTTAGGAACAAGTAATTTGCTATATCATCAAAAGATGTAGGCATTCAATACTTACATGTTTAATATGTAATGTGTTCATGATAGTAGCACCAGATTCAGATTGTGATTTGGTTGATCTTATTTCATTGTGTTTATTTAAGGACAAAAGTGATCGTTAAATACAAAAACAGAGTTGTGCAAGAAATTTATGTTATGCTACAACTAATTTTAATTAATTTGTATAAATAAATCTTTTGTGTACAGGTGCAGAAAATCCAATGAAGAATTTAGAATAGCATTGAAGAGTATAAAGTCTATATTTTTAAGTTAAAAATTTATTTAAAATGAGGTTCTTTGACTTAACAATGATATAATCACATTCTAGAAAAGTGTTTGTTTTTATTATTGATTCAAGTATTAAAGAAGGTTCAGGAATCAATGTGATTTTCACCAAATTTAGATCTCCCTTAATCCCTTAGCTCATCTGTATGACAAACTTCAATTCAAGGTATTCATTATTTAATTACAGTTAATTTACTTTTTGTTATTATGATGGTATTTTCTTTATTTTACAAAGATTGTTTTGTTTTATATTAACAAAATGTGTTATGTATATTTCATTTATTTACATCTCACATGACTTTGTAGGTATTTGTTGACATAAATAGAACTATGTGAATGTATTTCTGCTACATTTTTCTCATATATTATATTAATCAAAATGAAAACCTGAGTTAAGTTCTTTATTGGATTAATCCATATGTTGTCTTTCATAATCTTAATATATATATTTTTTAATATGTATCATATAGCAAAACAATAAGCTTTATCAATATCCATAATTAAGTTTTATCATGTTTATATATAATGGTATGAACTGTGATTATGTTACATTAATTTGTTTTAAATATGAGGCAATTGCTTACATTATCTTATAAGCACATACCTTTGTTATGCCTGGTAAATCAACTAAAGTTAAATTAACAACTTTTGTTGAAAAAATTTTCAAGTTAATTGGTTCTGGACAGATTCCTTTATTGCCTCCAGCTTTCCGGTCTGTCTCATCTTCAATTTCTTGTCTAATTTCTTCAAATTCTTTAAATATTTTATTTTTTGTGTGAAGGAAGACAGCCCAATCATCCAATTCAAGTGTTCCTAAAAGTATGCACCTTTAATTTTATTTCCATAGATATTTATAAACATAACCAAGATTCATAATTGTATACATTAGACTTCTATAAAAAAAATATTTGAATTAAACATACAATGGCTGTAATTAACCTAGTTATTTTACCATGTATAAGGAAATAATACAGTACATAGTCTAATAATTCAGGCATAAATTTACATTTCAAACATTACCATCTAGAGCAGATCTGTGTTCTTTATCTTCCTTGGGACAATAAACTAGTTGAAGTATCAATGGTCTGCGTGTTACGATTCCTGTCCCTCTTGGTAAAAAAGACTTTCCAACCAAACTTTCTATTACAGAACTTTTTCCAGAGCTCTATAAAATAAATTAGGTTATATGTTTTTTTGTTCTTTTTTTGACACTTACTTGTGATCCAAGAACAACTATTTGTGGAAGTTGTATAGCATCTGAACCGACTGTGTTAAATACATCTTGTAATTTATTTATTACAGGAATTAAGGCTTCCATTGTCCACTAAGTTGTAAACCGGTGGATTTCCAAAAATATCGATTACAAAACTATATAAATTTAGCAATGCATTCAGTTATATATAATTCACGCGATCATACCGAACACATATGTCTTTAAACGAATGTAATTAAATTAAACTTGTAAGACAATTCTTTAATACAAGATTTGTATGGATTTGACGGTTATACTATTATAATTTTCACTTAAGGTTGGCACTCCCTGTTTAATTATATAACTTTCGGCGGGAATTTTAACTCGAATGATTGTGAGTAAATACTTATTGTTTAATTTTTATATAATAGGCTTTATTGGGGGGTTTGTCGATGGTCATATTACTTTAAGAACATATAAACTTGAACATTAACTAAAACCCTATTAGTTGCTTATTTTCAGTATAGAATTTGTCTGGATTATATTTATTACGTTGCGATTTTCTTCTATCATTTAAATATTTATAAAAATGTAGGGGATATCAATAGCATATACATATATATTTAAATAGAACGAACTAATTTTATATTTCATTAAAATTAATTTCAAGTTACTTGTCACAAATTCTGCCATAATTAAGATTATGTCTAAGACCTGCCAACTTCAATTTTTGACATTTTCTGTTCACAGAGTATTGTTCCTTTAAAAGTTCAATTCATTAATATTTATCAATGCGTTGCAAATATATGAATGATATGAAGTTCATCCTTAGTTGCGACTGAAATTATATATATGTAGGATATGTGGAAAGAAAGTGCAAGAGTCAATGAAATAAGCATAGACAAATCTAAAATATAATACCATCTTCATGATTTAAATCTTCGAATAAGACAGCAGCGACATATATGCAGTCACCAAAATTACATTAATTTAGCGGAATAATAAAATAGTGGTAAATTCGAATATATATTGTCATATAACATTTTATACAATTTGTTTTCAAATATTTTGAAATCCGTTGAAAGTATGTTTCGATAATATAGCTTCTATTTCACTTATACTTTTAATGAATTAAAAATATCTGAAAACAAATTGCACAATATATAAGTTAAGTTGAAGCAATAACAAATGATTATTTTAACTCTATAAATGTCCTTATAAATATGGTATATACAGATAAGGAAATCTGATTTACATTAGATATATACGTACAAGTTGTATTTTAAATGACTTCAATACAAAATTTATTTTTTATTATGATGTTTGAATATAATGAAATATTTTAAAATGGATTTATATAAAAAAAATTATTTCTTGCTTATAGAAAAGTTAGCATTTTGAACAATATTTTTTATTACAAGTTTTATTTGGTTTTTGCTAATAATATTATTTAGTGTTCAAATATAATGAAATGTTAATAAGTTAATGAAAAAAGTCAATATTTGATGTTCTAAACTATCTCTATGTTCACAAATTTATAAAATTAAATGCAAAATGATGGCATATATTATATATTTCGCTCAGTGATTTTATAAATTTTATGTTACAATAGTGTAATCGTGTATCTTCATTATATTCTCTTGCATTTATTAGTATATAAAATTCTGTTGACATCTCTTCTTCAGCACAAATAACATTATTATGGCACAGATCACCTTTTTATTTCATTGGAATAGTTTTTTAACACAGCATGGTCTCTCCTGACTTCTAAGAAAAAAAATCTGATAGTTGTTATTTAAAAGGTTACAACAGTATCAACTTACTTATTGTATATGGTATGAAAATTTATTTAAAAATCACATTTCATTTGAAGCTATATCAAAAGACAACTTTTAAATTCTCTATTTTAATTATTTACAATATAGATTATGTTCATCTAATGCAGCCATTTCCAGTTTACCTTGCAATACACTGACAGATTTAGAGATTTCTTTAGTGAGAATACCTGTAAGAATATTACAATTGTAATACTTGTGTGTTAAAATGTTATTAAAAAATATCACATGAAAAAACAGAATTTTAAAACTTTCTTAGTATCAATTATATATGTTAGGATTTTGAAAAAATTAAAGCATTGTCTAAAAAACAATTATATTATTTTAATGTTTCTTAATAAAATTTGTCCTAGTATTATAAAAAAAATAACTTTCTATTTTTTAAAATAAATTATATTAGTTTATTTTTCAAATTGACTTCAATTTAATATAATAGCTATGCTAATATGATATATGTGTTATTAATCATGTTAAGCAAAAAATTACTTATAGGATATATTTATATTTTTCATATTGTGAAATTATTACACCTGGGATATCCATGTTGACACCTACATGAGGCCTGTGTGTTGAAATTTCTTCATTTATGTTTTGATAATTGTATGTAATATAATATTCACTATACCTTTATGATTGTATATTAGCATGGGTTTCACACTCAACACTAGTAGATGCTTCTACTTCAACTAGTTCTATAATATACGAGGGTAGTTTGACAAGTAGTGAGAATTGAAAAGGAAAACGAATTTTTTAAATACAAAATAATTTTTATTTCTTAATATATTCTCCTAAAAGAGCAATGTATTTATTCCAACGGTGCTCCAATGCGCTTATGCCATTTCTAAAATGCGATTCCGGAAGGTTTACAAAATACTCATTTACGAAGATGATAAACTCGTTGTTAGACGAAAATTTCTTTTCACCTAGTGCCGTTTTCAATTTTGGAAAAAGGTGGAAGTCGGAAGGGGCTAGATCCGGCGAATAAGGCGCATGCGGTACTAATTGGAAATGCAACTCGTGGATTTTGGACATCGCAACTGTGCTGGTATGCGAGGGAGCGTTGTCTTGGTGAAACAGAATCTTTTTCTTTGCCATTCCTGGCCGTTTAGCATTAATTTTTGTAGAAGTTCTGCATAATATTGTCCGTTTATTGTAGCACCTTTCGGAAAGGTAATCAATGAGCAAAATGCCCTTTGAATCCCAAAAAATTGATGCCATCACCTTGTTTGCCGATAAAGTGGTTTTCGCTTTCTCTGGAGGTGCAGAACCACGTTCTAACCATTGTTTCGACTGTTGTTTAGTTTCGGGTGTACTGTAGTGTATCCAAGTTTCATCGCAAGTAACAAATCGCCTACAAAAATCTACCGGATTCCGCTTACAAAGGTCCAAACACTCACTGGAAATGGGCAAACGAGTGAACTTTTGATCAGTTGTAAGCAATCGCGGCACCCATCTTGCCGAAAGCGTGGAAAGGCCCAATTCTTTCGTTAAAATGTGGTGTACGCGTTCTGTTGAAATGTTTACCATGTCTGCTATCTCTCTCACTTTGAGTCGGCGATCTTGCGTAATAATATTATGGATTTTTATAATCATTTCCTTAGAAGTCACGATTTTGGGTGCTCAGGAGCGCGTTTCATCCACGCAGCCTGCTCTACCACGTTTAAATTCATTTACCCATCTACTTATTGTGGCGGATGATGGAGCAGATTCACCTAATGTTTCCCGTAACTCATCTTTTATTTTTTTTCATACCCTTAATTACGAAGTATTTAGTCAACGCACGATACTCTGCTTTTCCATTTTAACAAAACGACGTGTTGCTTCTTTTTCAATCAGCTGTCAAAAATAAACTAATCAACCGATTTATCTAAGTATCAGAATGTAAACATATAAATAGGCAACCTAAATTACAGTGCATTTGTTTTACCAATTAGAGCGCCATCTATGTATCATTCTCACTACTTGTCAAACTATCCTCATAGATAAATATATTGAGTTATGTTAATAAGGCTGATTTTTAAATACTTATTTACTTGGTAAATTTAAAATTGAAATTTCACTCTTTAATTCTTCAAAATGAAGTTTTCAAACTCTGTAGTTATGGTACACATACATGTGGTCCATACTTCTTGTTTCCCATAGCTTGAATCCAAGTTTTAAAAATACAGGGTTTCTTTTCCGGATGAGGAAACCAACAAAATTAGAACATCCTATCCCAAGGAACAATTTTTAAATTTCGCGGGTGTTTTAAGTTGCCCAAGGAAAAAATAACTACATCTAAAATTATATTTTATTTTATTACAGCATGAATATTAATAATTAAGGTGTATATTTCAAAATCAAAATTAAAACGAAAACCGTACGCATTAAAAACATGTTATTTCCTAATTTCTTGAATGAATTGAAATCATATCTAACCTTTATTTTTACTACTACCAACTCAAAACTTCCGCGTAATTTAAAAATTGTTCCTTGGGATATACTACAGGTCCATCTTATCTTTACTGAAAACGTTTTCCAAGGAAGAAATAATTCTCTATTATCTAATTAAACTAACTTTAACAACAAATATTTACAACATAAAAGACTATACTTAAATCAAAAAATAAACACAAATAAATTTTAATATTAATTAAATAGAAATAAAAGTTTGGACACTCCCCCTAAATGGGTACAGCGAATTGATAGCGTCCTCTACCATTTAGGCGCAAATAATAGAACATAATTTAAAATAGATATAGGTTCAGATTAACATTATAAATTTATTATTTGCAAATATACAATATATTATATATTTTCCATTATAAAAAAATATGGGATAAAAAAGTTTGATTTATATGAACCGTTTACATTTTGTGATTTTGTTTTTGAGTATAGTTAATAAATTTAAGTTAAAAATTACACATATATTAATATAAATATATATAAATAAAAACAAAGTATATACATATAAAATTTATATATTGTGTAATAGAAAATTGTCATACTTTTGATATTTAATGTTGTGTACAGCACACATGTACATATAATTACAATTTATTGTTATTGAATATACAAAGAAAGGAACTATGTACATCATAACTTTTCATTAAAATAAACTGTTCTACATATATTATGGAAGATTTATTAAATGTAAAATAAATACAAAGCCAGCTATTTATGTATATGCCATGTTCTATTTATTAATTTTTTGTTATTGGTATATCAGTTTTCCTTTTTTCTATTAAATAAAGAAATGGTTTCTTAAATTTAAAATTAATTAAATAAAACAGGAAATGATATAGATTAAATGTAGTCAATAATGATCGTTTATTTACAAAATAGTGTATTACATAACTTTAATACATGGTTGATTTGTCAAAATAAAATAAAATGTATAAATTTTGCACAAACAACATTTATGACCAAATAAAGTGATAAAACATCACATATCTAAAGCAATTAAAAAATTAATTAAACAATATCTACTCCAAGTCTGAACTGTCTGAAAAAAATATTAATGTCACTATTGGCACCAACAGAAATAATAGACAGTTCAATTAGATCATCTACGATTCCATCTAGTGTGCAAATTTTTGTTTCCCCTTTAATTATATTCTTAATACAAATTTTCCAACTAGCATTTTGAACATTTTCTACAGCTTGCAAAAGAAGTTGTTTCATTTCCCTCAATTTAAATGTATTATTCTTGAATGCCACATCATTTTTTATTTTTGCACATATCAGTTTAATTGGATTTAATTCACAATAGTAAGGTGGCAAACGTAATACAATTCTATTGTTATGTTTTGCCATTTTATCAATCACATATAAATTATATAGATCTTTATTCATTTTTATTAAATTCAGAAGTTCGGGTCGAATTATGTCCTCTCTGATTTTAATCTTCTTAGCTTGTAGCCACTCCTGCATCTTTTTTTTTTAAATAGGAATTTTTTCCAGTTAACGACAATAATATGATGCATTATCCATGATGATAATAAGCTTTGTCAGGTCATTTTGGTAACAAATTATCAAACCTTCTTCATGATAATCTAGTTTTCTTACCTTCATAAAGTAACATTTCTCCATCAACAACCCCTTGTTTAGACCCAACACATAAAACAATAAGCTTCTCCCTTTTCCTGACGGATTTTTTTAATCCTATAAACAGCCCTTCAATAAATGTTGTTTTTCAATATTATTGTCTATTCAGACTTTTTGTTTTGTATGACCTTTATTAACCCAAGTTTTGTCTAAATAGTAAATTAGTCGAACTTCCCTTATAAATTCCCTAATTGATGTTAAATTAAAATAAAATACAACATTTTCCGACTCCTAAAAACAGAAAATTTTAATATTTGTTATAATATTCAATCTTTCAAAACTTATCATTGTTGCTAATTTTGGAAATGCTAACAGTTTTACTAAGATCTATTTCATCATTTTGTAGCTGTTTATACATATTTAGAATAATCTTCTTTTCAGTTAACGATAAATGCCCTTAATCTAAAAGTTTGCGATCCATTGGAGGCGAATATAACCCTGAACTTGTTCGTACAGTATCCGTATTAAGAAAAATGAAATGGTATATTAAATGCTTTGCAAATTCTAAAAAGAATGGGTTTGTTTAGGTATAAAGGAGTAAGATAACAGAAACACAAAATCATAAACAAAACCGACAAGTGTTTGAGTAAAGATATGTCAATTGTGATATTTATTGGCTGTGTTAAGTTGGCACCACAACTTGCTGCGCAAATTTTCTTTCCTATGTCAAAAATTCGCGCTATAGATATCTGAAGAAAAAAAACGCGGTGCGTTTATTTTTAACAAAGTTATAAACAATTTTTTTTTATATTTTTGGTGCCAATTTCACGCTAGCACCGCAATTTTAGGGGCAACTTTGCATAAAAAAAATTCTTTCTTATATTTCTACGACCATATTCGTCAAATGTTCCCCTTTTGGCGATAAATATTTGAACATATGTATATACGAGTCCACTTTAAGTTAAATAAATTTTTTTGTAATTATATATTTAGAAACCTTTAGTAAAAGCATGGTAATAGTATATGGTTTAAATACAAAAATTAGAATGAATAATTAATTAAAAAGCAAATAAATATGTACTTTAAAGTAAAAGTATTTTGCTAAAATGAAAATCAACCAAATTATAGATAGAATAACATGAAGGAAACATTAAAACATTTAAACTTTACAAAATTATTTGTTAAAATTTATAAAATCGTAAATTTATAAAAAAATCTTAGTTTGTATTAATTAATGTTTGAAATGAAAACTCAGTCTCTAATTAAAGAACGTATAGTTTTTCTCCAAGTAGTTTAATTAATTTTCATTTATAATGAAGTCCAATAGTTCCATTTTGTACCTATAGAGAAATGTAATTTGTTAATATGTATTTCACATACCAGGAGTGGCATACAAAATTTGAATCATTTAGATATGGCATAACATGCTGCGAAATATAAAGCATTTGTAGACAAGGTTTTCGGATTTTTATTACAAACGTATTGAAGTGATGAGAATACATATCTACGAAGTGCCTCTAAAATGTACAAGTACTTATATTTCTTTTGAATAGGATTCTTACCTAATGTTTATAGGTACAAAGTTGGTATATTAATGCCCTTTCGAAAGTTAAGCTGTATTTATAAGAAAATTTCATTCAATAGAAACCACCCCTACGATAAGTAAGAAAAACAGTACTGTGATAATACTACATATATTTTGCAAAAAAAGTGTTCAAAAGTAGTGGTAATAATAATCTACTTAGCAATGGGAATTGAAATCGTGTAAAAAATTGAAAACTTTATAAATATATATATATAAAATCACAGTACTGCTTTTTTTACGTATCGTAGGGGTGATTTCTATTGAATGCGACTTTCTCATAAATACAACTTAAGTATGTGTGTATATATATATACATATATGGTAAGTACCTGTCCGAATTTAGCTTTTCGTTCGGTTTCAACATCTCAAAATATATTGGTCCTCGAATGTCCCACCACACATCATTTTCTTACTCAGGCTCAACTTCGGTTTAGAGGTGAAGGGGGCAGGTTTTCCGGATTCACAATATGACCTTTTCCTTACGACGTTTTCATAAGTAATCCACTTTTCATCCCCAGTTATCAACCGGTCCCAGAAGCGTTCGATTTTGTTCCATGCAAGCAGAGATGTGCATATGATGGTTCGATCATTCAAATTCTTCTCACATAACTCATGTGCATCCATCTCGAACATTTCCACACAAATAGAAAATAGAAAAGTCGAAATCACCTATTTGAAATTTTTCGAAACATCTTCTGCATGTTCTATCAGAAGCTGTACCTTCACCAAACATTCACAATAAATTTCTGCACGCTTCTGTAGCATTTCTTCCTTGTTGTAATTCGTACAAAATACAGTGGCGTAAATGAACGTTATCAGTATATTACCTCCTCCTTTGAATTAGATGAAAATGAATGAAGGTTACTTCAATGATAATGTAAGGTGGATGATTGAGACAATTTATTACCTCCTTCGTTTTAATAAATAATAATAGGGATATTATTTAATAGAGAATATTTATTTGCACGTGTTGGTTAGTCAATTTATTACGAGCGCGTATTCGGCTAGCTAAAGCACTGTAATAAATGCAAATAAACAAAGAAAAGAAAGTAATATAATTGAATGTAATGTGAGGAGTTAATAATTAGTAGTTGTGTACAATGAGCATCAAAAGTCCAGGACGCGTGCCAAGTTGAAAGAAAGATTATTAGTGGAATAAAACAACAGGAATGCCTTTAAAATTTTATTCACAAGTTAAATTAATTCTTAAAGCTTGAATGTGTTAAATAGAAATAGAAGAACGAGAGCAACAAATAAAATAAGATAAACGTCGTAGCAAAGCTGTAATAAAAGATAAGTCTAACGATATTTAGCTGTTTATAAAATATACAAAGAGTTAGATTAAAATGTGCATGCGTGTACTTGCGTGTTTGTGTATATGTATATATCCTGGATCAGGAGGCTGTGCTTATATTCCGCGTCCGCGAAATTAAACACGAGGTCACAAGAAGCGCGAATAACGGTTCGCGGCACAAACACGTGAAAGACGCGTGTAGTCTGAATGACGACAGAAAAGCGAAGAGGGTTGTTCTTTTACGAACTGTGGCTTTATAAGGAACCCTTAGGTTGAGGGGCTATGTGTGCGTGTCATGTTTGAACGGACCAATGACACGAAGAATAGGCACGCTAAACTGGAGGGAAGCAAATTAGCTACATTAAAATTGTGATTTTAATTTCAATATAAGCATTAAGCAAATTATCTACACAGAATAGTAGACGTGTATTCCGTGTAAAAGAAATACCAAATCGGGATTGGTATTTGAATCGCGAATTGCATTTAGAAATCGATATAACTGAATTGATATCGAATACGAGTCAGTGAAAAGTTGGTAACTTCAAGTACAGTCTTTGGTACCTGATTTCGGTGTTTATTGCAGCCTTGACCATTTGTACGTGACTAACACAAAAGGACTCTGCATCTGAATATATGTACGAGGACCGGACAAATAATGACAGTATAATAATTTAGGAATTCAAGATCGAATTGTATTTTAAATTAAATAAATTAATCTTAAAAACGATATAAGAAATTATTATATATAGAGAGTGTAACAATTAGCTATGTGTACACGATCGCGTCTCACTTAATATTAACATGAATCATTTTTGTTTTAGTTCATTTGCTAGGTCAGGATGTATACATTCGGTGATAAAAGGAGAGAGCTAAATATGCGTCAAATGAATATGGGCATAGTTGTTGAAACTTTTTGTAACCGGAACGGGCAGAACGTTCTGTTATAGACTGCATATCATTATTTTTTTTATTATATCTATGTCTACATTATCATAGCTGCACATGAGTATTTAATTGTCTGTACGAAACCTCTGATTGATTTCATAAGTCAGGTTTTATTACTGTAATTTCGGAATTTCTTTCCCATTATTATTATTTAGTAACATGATTTCTCCAAGTTATATGAATTTATTTATATTTTTAAGAGGAAAATCCTTTTGAATGGTGGTGAGATAATCGAACCTATTTTGTTGATCTGTTTGCTCCAGTGTTGGCAAAACAACTTTCAGGGTGAACGATACTGTGACACCCTTTAGATCTGCTGTCAATGAATCCACATGTAATTTCCAAGTATTCTGAAAGTATGTCATTCCCGTACGATATTTCTCTTGGATCTTATCTAAAATAAATGAAAAACATAATATTATTCTTGTCTAAGTTCAAAAAGTTGGTTTTAAACCAGTTTTTAAACTTTTATAAAATTGTTTAGATATTTTCCAGACCTTCCTCATACTTCTTACAACTACTGAGATATCATCGGCGTATAACGTTATTTTGAACTTAATGTGCATACCTTCTGTTGTTTCTACTATTGTGCCAACACTAATTCCTTATGTATATTTATAAACAAAGACTTTACATCCAAATGCACAGAAACATAGTCCTTTTACATTAAAAGCGAAGGTATTTCTGAGATTGCGTAAAATGTCCATAAAAAAGAGATAAACAGTTAATGAATCAATAGAAGATCTCAAATGCTAGGTTTGAATAAAAAAGCATGTAATTGCAAAAGCGAAAATAGGTAATCATCAAAATTTCGAAATATATATTTTAAACGATTTTCACTCTATTGGATTCTTTTGGAAAGTTTTAGCTAAGATTGAATAGAAATAACATCGACATACGTAAGCATATTAAGAGCAACAAAGGAACATTCTGAAAGGCTTTGTCTGTACACTTAAAAATTGTAATTATAGTTAATCATAATATGTATGTATGTACATGCATTGTTTTACTATAAAAGCTCTGTACTACAATTCTTCAAATTAATGCGAAATTAATGCAAAACGACGTTAGTATATCACATTATATAGTAAAAGTTATTTAGAACTTGTAAATATATTGTCGTACGTATGTACATACATATATATTATTTGAATTATCTAATTTTATTCATTATTACTACAGAAGACACATATTTGCTGAAAGTAGTCGTCTTATTTTATTGTGTATACATACCTATGTGTAAAGTGATTTTCGTGTATTATAGTTTTCTTTGCGCATGTTTGTTTAAGATGAAAACTATTAATAAATAAAACAAAATTCCAACAATTCAAACACATTTTATTTTGAATATAATAGTTTAACATAAAGGGAGGAAAGAAAATAAAGTACTCCATAGTGGATGTACATAGGAGCAGATAAAAAAATATTTCAAACGAAAAAATAGTACGTTATGGAAAAATATGAATTTTACTTTAAATAATTCCATAACATTGAAGGGTCCTTATACATACACACATAATAAAAATTATCATAACTGCTGGGAAATTTTGGGCATTAAAGCAGTGATCATTCGTCATCGCCAGATGCTTCTGAAGAATTTGCAGCTGAAGATGTAGAAAAAAATATGTTACATTCAAGATTAAAAAATGATCTAATTAAACACAAAACTTCACAGTACTATGATAATCATTTTCAATAGTGGAAATTACCAGTAGGATGGACTTATACATTTGTCTAAGATATCAGGGATCAAGCGAACATGACCTGTACGGTTATTGTCAAGAAACACGTATCTAATTCATATACAAAAATAAGTGGTAATTGTAAAGATTGTTTGGCAGATATTTTGATACAATCAGATAAATAGACGTGGAACATGGACATAACAAATGTTGAAGAAGTGTGAAAATCTAAACGTCCGTTATGAAATACGAAGCAATTGCAAGTAGCTGATGAATTAAAATTCACCTCCGCTTATAACTGGCGTCTGCAGGCTGCAAATGAACTAATGCAATTAGGTGAACCTGAACTTAATTCCTTGTACTCTTTGCCTGCCTTGAGAAAATGTAAACAAGCAGCCGTGCAATTAAGCTCAAGTATTACATACTTGTTAAATCACTATTATATGTTATGTGTTATAACTTCAGTAAAATGTCTCGAAGTACAGATATTAACTTTTGAAGATTCAATTCCTTCAAGAGAACTATTGGGGCTATTTTGTTCGCTTTGCATTGTAATTTTCTATTGCATACATTGCGTCTTTATTTTTATTTTTTCGAATCCTTTAGTTTATTTTGCTTTATTATTATTATAACTTGTTTAGATTATTATTCCGATATACATACATTACTGTACAACTCATATATTACATTGTCTCATGTCTATTTCTTCGTCCTATAATTGGAATATTGTTTGTTCTGTTGGACAATAAATATATTATTATTATATATTACCAAAAAGTGTCCTGTGCAATGTTTGGAATATATAAAATATTAAAAATTGACCTTCTAGAATAATAACATACTCATTACAAGATTTGGAATGTACACAGAATTACTTTAATTTTGCTTTGCACATTTTTTCGTTTTGCGCTCAATTTTTTTGTTTTCCCAACAAACGATTTTATATAATGTTTTGTGAATACGCTTTCGCATTTTTTATTGTTCTTATTTATTTTCTGTGACAATTTTTGTTAATTTCATGCCACAATTTTATAAAAATAACTTTCTTATTTAGTAGTTGAATTTGATGGAGCCTGTGGTTGATTGACTTGACCGTTGAAAACCAAGATGTGCACATCTTGGTTTTCAACGGTGCGGATCGCGTACGGAGTTTATTTTTCGTATAATTTTTTCGCCGTGTTTTACCAGGTGCGACACTTTGAAATTATCTGCTGATGATGACAACTTGGTTGTCGAAATGCGTATACAGAATTTACAAATAGTTAATTGTGGAAAGGGGTTATATATCAACCTTATTGATCAAGTTCTTATTTAGTAGTTTTAATAATTGTTAGGTATTGATTTTCACCCAAGCCATAGATGACGTTTTCTTTCGTTAGTTAATAGAATTGCAAATACGGTGGAAATTAATTTTTCTAAATTCGGAATTTTTTTTCTATTACTTAAGTTTTTTTGTCGGAAATCACATTTATTTCTTAGTAACAGATTTTTAACATAACATTTCGTAAATGATTTAAATAACATAATAACAGGTATTTACAATTGTATATTTCAGGTAGTTTTCATTTCTCTAAAGAAAATATATAACCATATTATATATATATATATAACTAATTAGATTTGGCAGTATGTTCTTTATAGCACATTGCACACGGACATAATTTAATTATATACATTCATACATATTAGCTTTTCTATTAGATTATTAACCTAATATTACTATTATTCTTTCATCTTTATACATTAGTATTATTACCTCTTTGGTTTTATAATAAATAATAAAGGAGAATATTATTTAATAGAAAATATTCATTTGCACTTATTACGAGCGCGTGTCCGGCTAGCTGAAGCGCTGTATAATAAATGCAAATAAAAAAAGAAGAAAGTAATGTAAGGAGTTAATAATTAGTAAGTTTACAATGATGATCAAAAGTTCAGGACGTGTGCCAAGCTGAAAGAAAGATATTAGTGGAAATAAAACAAAAGGATTGCTCTTAAAATTTTATTCACTAATTTAATTTAATTCTTTAAACTTGAGTATATTAAATAAAGATAATTAATAAGATCTAGAGCAATAAACAAAACAAGATAAGCGTAATGGCAAAGCTGTAATACAAGTAAATCTAGAGATATGAAGCTGTTTGATAAAATATAAAAAGAGTTAGATTAAAATATGTATCGGCCGATACGTTAAGTACTGGCGGTTTGTGTGTGTATATCCTGGGCCAGGATGTTAGGTATATTTTGTGGTCGCAAAATGATCACGTGGACACTGCGTTAAAAACTTAACTGTACAACCTTGCGCAAGTGATGCGTGTGAACTTGGTCATGGCCGGAGAAGAAATCTCTGTGTCTTACATGCGGGGCTTTTAAGAAACAACCCGTAGCTGAAGGGTAGGATACTGGTCATGTTTGAATCAACCAATAGCAAAAGAGAATAGGCACGCTAGAAATTGGCGCGCTAAAAATATTGGCGTAAATTAAAAGTGTGATATCAATATCAATATAAGTGGCAAGCAGATAGATATCTAGACAGAATAATGGACATGTATTCTGTGTGAAAAATAGAAGGATTAATATTTGAATCTCCATTGCATTTAGATATTATTACCTCCTCCTTTTTAATTAAAAAGAAAAATAAAAAATTGAATGAAAATGAATATATAAAAAGGTAAATGAATATATGAAATATATGACGGTTAATTCAATGTTAATGTAAGGAGTTAATAATTAATAGTTGTGTACAATGAGCACCAAAAGTCCAGGACGCGTGCCAAGCTGAAAGAAAGATTATTAGTGGAATAAAACGACAGAAATGCCTTTAAATTTTATTCACAAGTTAAATGAATTCTTAAAGCTTGAATGTGTTAAATAGAAATAGTTAACAAGAACTAGAGCAACAAATAAAATATGATGAACGTAATAGCAAAGCTGCAATAAAAGGTAAGTCTGGATGTACGAAGGCTGCTAATAAAGTATAAAATAAAAGGTTAAATTAAAATGTGCACCGGGCGGTGCATATATGTACTTGCGTATTTGTGTATGTGTATATATCCTGGATCAGGAAGGTGTATTTTCCGCGGACGCGAAAACACGAGGTCACAAGAAGCGCGAATAAAGGTTCGCGGCACAAACACGTGAAAGACGCGTGTAGTCTCAATGACGACAGAAAAGCGAAGAGAAGGTTCTCTTACGGTTATGGCTTTATAAGGAACCGACCCCATAACTGAGGGGGTATTGGTCATTTTTGAATTAACCAATAGCAAACACAAGGAAAAATTAGCTTATATTAAAATTGTGATCTTAATTTCAATATAAGCATTAAGCAAATTATCTACACAGAATAGTAGACGTGTATTCTGTGTAAAAGAAATACCAAATTGGGATTGGTATTTAAATCGCGAATTGCATTTAGAAATCAATATAATTAAATTGATATCGAATTCAGTGAAAAGTTGGTCATTTTCAAGTACAGTTTTTGGTACCTGATTTCGGTGTTTATTGCAGCCTTGAGCATTCGTACGTGACTAACACAAAAGGACTCTGCATCTGAATATATATACGAGGACCGGACAAATAATGACAGTATAATAATTTAGGAATTCAAGATCGAATTGTATTTTAAATTAAATAAATTAATCTTAAAAACGATATAAAAAATTATTATATATAGAGAGTGTAACAATATCAACATGCGGAATTAAAATTAAATGTGAGTCAATGGTAAATTACCAAGTTCTAGCTAATCGGCTTCCTAGAAAACGACGCAGTAGGGGTTGGTTTATTACAGCCGAACCGTACGTGACAAAAACAAAAGATCTCGCATCGAATGTCTGTATAAAGGACAAATAATGTCAAGATAATAAGTAATAAATAATAATTTAATAATTCGAAATCTAAATATTTTTAAATTAAAATAAATTTATTTTAAAAAACATGATATAAAAATTATTATATATGCGGAGCGTAACAGTATATATTCTAATCAAATGAAAGATATTGGCTACCGTCATGTCCAATCAATGATTCGGCTATCCCATACATTCATATTTTAAATGCAAACAATCGACGAATTGGCATTATATTTTAAATTCTTAATACATCTTGTTCTTGTGCTTTTCTAAATTAACTTAACGAATTTTAGAATCTTACACACACTGTACATAAAGGTATATGTTATTAGTTATTGTATACATTCTTATAGTGTTAATAAACCATTCACACATTTTTCCCATTGCTTTTTTTGTAATTTCTTTGTCTTCTTCACAATATAATCGTGCACATTTTGAAAAATCATTTGCTGTTTGCACATGATTTTTCAATGTATACATGATTATATCATATGTATAAGCCATAATATTTTTATGGCTTTAAGTTGGATACATATGCATAATTTTAAATATATATGAATTCATATATGTACATACTTCCTATTACTATGTATCTTTACTACCTCCTCCTTTAAAAAGATGAAAAAGAATATAAAAATGAATGACGGTTAATTCAATG